>JBAMJV010012481.1:0-19360 GCA_037951105.1 Echinarachnius parma | reverse complement strand
TACTACTTACCGAAATCACAGTAAGACCAAGGTATCGTATGGGCTTTCCGCTCTTGAACAGCACTTTCAAAAAATCGTGAAAAATAGAAGAAAAGTGGAAACTAGGCCGAGTTTGGTACCAGATGAAGCACAGTTGCAAGCAGAATCTTGTAGCACACCGCACGCAGGTGTAGGGGTAAGCTAGTGCGCATGCGCATCCATTTCATTCATAAAAATCGGCCCGATGCTGCCGTAGTAGTGACGTCACGTAATTAGATGACTACGTCGCTCGCTCGACGAAACCCGGAAGCAAACCCGGAAGCCATCCGTTCGTGCAATAGTTCGTAGTGCTGCACTATCCAAAACATAAACAATTTTTGTCGGCCGATTTCTCCCTAAATTTACCAGCAAATGCAAAAAAACTTTTGTTTATGTGATTCCTAAGTCATATACTTTGATAATAATTACCGACTTTGTTGTTTTGAAGATTGCAAAATGTAGAAACGAGGATTATTTCCCATCTGTTTTCCATTACCGATGCATCCTAACGCACAACGTTCAACTGATGAACGGTACAGTGTATGAATAGGCAGTATGGTAATCTCCCGTGTATTACCATATATTGCGTGTAAATGGTCCACCTGAGTGGACCATATACTTTGTAGATGTGGACTGATCCACATCTACAATGTATTGTAAATGGTCCTGATACTAGGACCATTTACTGCTCACAGTGGTAAAAATCTACGGGACACAATTTGAACTACAAACAGAGAGAAAAGAACAGCATATCTAAAGTTAAAAATTGCATACCTAGATTGAAGCTGATTTTATGATTTATTGTACAAAATTTCATTTTCAAAATGATAAGTCATACTTACAAAAATCGTCATATAAGTTCCATTTCTTTCTCTTCCTGCTCGATGTCCCATCGTAAACAAAGAAAGCCCGCCCGCAACATGCGGAGGCCGCTATTATTGTCCAAAACAAGCCAACTCGCGATCTGCAAGCATGCCCGCCGTATCCGATTTCAGATACGCCGTATCAGAATTCGGATACGCCGTGTCAGAATTCGGATACGGTAACACGTGTGGTGTGGGAAGCTTGCGGGAAATACATGACAGTCATCCAGATAGCAGCAACACTTTCGAGAGGGATCACGACTGAGATTTTCTCAGTCTTTTTATTTTCCAAAACTGCAGATTTTCCATTTTTTTCGACATTTGAAGAATAATTTGGACCATTTTGGTAAGTTCATATAACACTTGTATCATTTTTAGGGCCAGTCATGATTGATTTTGTTGAATTTAAGATAAGAATTTTGTGTGAAATTTTGACAAACTTTTTTTGTACTGTCCCACATTGTTCCCGTATAGCGCAGCATTACAATGTAGTGTTGTGTGGACTGATCTTGGAAAGTTTTTGCACACAAAATGGAATAATTTGATAAATGGCAATGCAATGTCAATCACACATGTATGTTATGATTTCTATTTCTTTTATTAGCATTGCAACTGTAAGACTTAGTAAGGGAAAAGTGATTTTCCGTTTGTCATGTTTGTAGACAGTGCAACAAAATTTGAATTGCAGAGTCAAATGTTGGCAGCTAGCCAACGGTCTAGAGAGTAGAGTACGCTAGCGCGGAGCGCTAGCGTTCTAGAGCCTCCTAACTTTTTGTGTGCAAGCTTATTGTCCTTAAAATTATACCTATGATACGGTACTTACCACCGATGGCATCTCCAATATGTGATCCAACTTGACGGTGGATTAAAATTATGATTTTCCCCTCCATTCCGCATAAAATCAGTGATTTATCCGCCTACTCGACTTCTTTCCGTGTCGTATCGCGACTTCTGAACGATCGATGATCGCACTTTGGTCTCCATTCAAGTCGCCCGCCGATTCCAAGTAAACGACAGATCGATCTGACGCGTAAGTCCGTACGACCACTAAACGCGCGCGTCTTCTGCCGTCTATTTGGAATTGGCGGGCGACTTGAATGTCCAGAGACCAAAGCGCGATCATCGATCGTTCAGAAGTCGCGATACGACATGTTAGTGACATATTCGGAATATTCTGATTTTCTGAATTTTTAGGACCTTAAAAATCGGAATATTTCGATAAAAAAAAAAGAAAAAAAAAGTACATTAAAAAACAAACAAAAAAACAACATCTTTTGGCATGATCGGAAAGCGCCAGAAACGTACCAAACATGGCATAATCGGATAGATCACATCATGATAATCATTTATTAGACCCTTGAGTGCAGTGAAAACGATGTAAAAAAAAAAAAGAGCCCCAAAATAGCCCTCGTGAATAATTTCACGCGGGCGTTTTTCTCCCTCAAATTTTCAGACCCCCACAGTGGGTACAGATTTCTGAATTTCAAATGTTGGCAGGTATGTAGTGATACAAGCATGATTATATTATTGCTTGTGTGGGGCGTCTCACCGTTGTGCTATTTACATACATGTACATGTAGCTTCAAGACCAAGAGGCTTGCACCCAGACTATCAAAAACCCATGTTGCAAATTGCAATGCACACTTTGTAAATTATTTTGGTTTGTGTGGGGTGTTGCCCAATAGTGCTATGTATAAACTTCAAGGCCAAGAGGCTTTTAACCAGACTATCAAAAACCCATTGCAATACACACTTTGTCATATTTTATGTACTGTAATGAACTCCTGTATTGTAGACCATCTTATTTCCTGCTTGCTAATATTCGCCCCTAGGCATATCTTTAGAAATGACAAAAAGTTAGAAGGCTTAAGGCACTGGTTTTTTTAAAGATGCCAAATGTGTCAACCAACATGGTCAAAATTGAAATTAAGTGAACTAACTTCAAACATGTTTTTTTAACATTGACACAAATTATATTTTCGTGAAATATAAATATCTGGGCTTAATCTATCCCCAATTCTGCGAAATATCTGGGCAATTCCGTGGTAACGGAATTACAATTCAGAGAAATTTTGCTCATTCTTTTTCATATTATGGATTATTCCTATGACCTAAAGGCTTATCAACACTTTAATAAGTTCTGGAGATATACCTGCTGTCATATAGAAACCAAAATATGAAAATTTCATAAATGAGGAAAGTGCTAGCACGTATAATACGTCGGTAACGGAATTACGGCAGAGAATGGGCCTTTTTTCCCACCTTCAACTTTCACATGAATTCCTCTGAAATTTAAAAGACATTTTGTGTGAATTTATTTTAAACTTCATTGCTATGGGTGTCAACTTGATGATAACATTAATTTTTTCCTTTATGTTCATCTTGTTTGGTCGTAACTGACCATGTTTCCCAGAAAGGCAGCGGTAACGGAATTACATAAATGGTAACGGAATTACGCCTTCTGAAATTTACCTTAAAAAGTTAAATTTTTTGAATACCAGATAAGCTAAAATCCCTTTAAAATGTTATTTGTATGTTGAAACACTTATAAGAACCAAAATGCAAGATACTTTTATGCTTAATTATGAAGTAATATGCGAATACGCCTGCTTAATTGGGTAATTTGGTAACGCAGTGTGAAATTTCTAAAAAAAATAACTATTTGTATTTGCGAAATTCAAGTCAGTCTTCATTTACATAGTCCTTGTTATCAAACTCTGCAGTCCTGGCTCATATCAATGGTCACATATTTCTCTATTTATACCATAAAGCTATCTAATGAACATGGTAACGGAATTACACTAGTAACACTGCTTTGTCAATTATCCACAAATTCTTCTAAACTATACGTATCCATTGGATAAAAATCACTTCTACCAAAGTATTTCATACACATATACTCCAAAAACACTTTTTTGATCATGTACACTTCCTTATTTTATGCAATTTGGACAAAACAGATAGGGAAGCAAGTGCTTAGCAGAACAAAAAATCGAAGTCAGATCTATGTCAAATGATGCATGTATCAAGGGTAACAGGAATTGCTTGAAGTATATATCATACAATACACAATGTGTACAACTTGATATTAGAATTCAGAAAACCCTGGAGGCTTTAATATACATTGGACATGTACTAACAAAGTATGTAACCATGCTGGTAAGTTTAAAGGGGACCACCAGGCAAAGGACAACACATTATTATATGTTTTGGTACCGTTTTGTGATATCAAATAGATACCCAACATTTTTGCAAAGGGTTGTGTAATTCATAAACAAATCAATTAATTTCCACCACTTACAGAACCACTGCTATTTCCTGGTTCCATATGGGCCAAGCATTTGCGAGTGCGCCAATGCTTCCACGCATACATCATTAGAATCCCGGATGATTCTTTCGCTCTGCACAGAGCGCTCTGGCTCTGCACGCATAGTCTTTGCAATTCAGACCACATGAAAGCATGGTTGAGAATGGTGATATTTTGTTTCCAATTATATATTTTTTTCTGAAAACATATTTTTGTGAACTTGTTGAAGGAATGGAATACTAAAGATCTTTGTTCCCTTTCTATAATAAGAATATTATGTTTGGGTGGTGGTACCCTTTAATGGCCAGCAAGGATAGGGTTCAATCCTATTGTCTGAATGTTAATACCAATACTTCTGGGAAGTTAAAAGCCAGGAAACTAATTAGTATGTTATGAGTAATTATATGAAGGAAAGTGGATCTCTTCTGTCCATTTGAGGCTCATTGAGGGTATCTATGATATGTTATTAGACCTCTAAAATAATGTCTACCTGTATGCCAGACCTACTAAATTGTTCTAAATTAAACTTATCTATCTGATCAAAATCACTACTACTGAAGAATACTACCAAGACACTTTTTTTTATCATGTACACATACTTTATGCAATTTGGACATAATAAATTGTTAGGAGCATGTACAAGAACATTGATTTATATTCAGAGATCAGGTGATACATGTATCAGAGGTACAATTAATTGTTTGTTGTATATTATGTAATGCACAATGTGTACAACTTGATATTAAAGATGTTCAAGTTTTAAAAATCCTTAACTTATTTATAAATTGTACTAACAAAGTATATTACAATACTGACAAGTCAAATGGCCAGCAAGGATAGAGTTCAATCTTATTCTCTGAACTTTAATTCATCCGAAATAATACTGGCAAGCTACATTTTAAAGCCAGTGAATAAGTTAGCATGATACATGCATTTATATGACGGAGAGTATATCTCTTCTGTCTGTCTGTGGCTCTTTTACATATCTAAGACATGTGAGTAATGTAATTGGCCCGAATTCTCAACTCGGTACCTCAACTTGAGCTTGGCTTAAAAAGACAAAAACTACAGGTAACAATATTCACCAGTAGACCTATTCTGTAGTTCCTGTATGGTGCTATAATATTTGAATGGTTTCATTTCATTATCTAGTCAATCCCTTGAGTTTTGATATTAGGCAACAGGGTAATGGGCCCTTTGAAATATAGCCGAAGTATAGTCTGTCATCAGCCCAATTGTGTCTGGATCATCCTGGACATTTGCAGGTGACCTCTTATAATACTGACATAATTTCAAAGGGCCCATTGTCTTAATGCTTTTAAGCAGAAGCAAGGGATTGACAAGATAATGAGATGAAACTTTTTGGGAAACATAAACAACTACACAATACTCCTGCTGGCGCAAAGTGGTACTGGTAGTCTTGGTCTTTTTAGGCCAATCTCAAGTTGAGCCACTGATGAGATTTCAGGCCAAAGTCATCTACTTTGTGGCCAACCATACTTCTCTGGAACTGTTTGCTTCAATAATTTGATAGTAATGTTACTATCCACAGCTTCTATCAATTGGCCAATTAATTGTTAGCATTGTTTTCGTTGCAATATTGAATTACTACCCATTTCAATTTGAGGTCCTCCATGCCATTGCTAATACTATAGACTGTGTTGTTGCTTTTTCCTCTGTTTTAAGTGTTTTTGCTGTTATCTTGGACACTATCTTCCTCAACACTACCTGCAGTCTTAGACTTCAACAAGGGGAGGATGTTGGGGTTGGGTGATCTATTTTATATTTTCTTGCCAAAGACGGCAAGAATTTGTTTTTTTAATATTTTTGAAAACTATGCCTGGCATATGTTTAATAGATAAACTGGTTCTCAACTATTTGTAAGGCCAAAGAACATTTTTACTCATCAGAAGTTGGTTTTGTTTTCCCCCCTGTATAGCAGGTGGTGTTTCTTTCTTTCACAAACTTCCAACCCACTTTGAAGTCAAATTAATGTTGCGTCCCCTACCGATGTAATTCCGTTACCGATGTAATTCCGTTACCATGTAATTCCGTTACCGATGTTTTCATAGAAATGGGTGGAGATATTAAGGAATTGGGTGTTTGGGATTTCAAGGACACATATTTTAGCATTGGATTTACAATTACAGAATAATTCATCAATATTAAAGTTCTTTAAAAAAACTTTCTTGGAATTTCGGTAACGGAATTACATCCAAATCGGAGTAAATTTTGTCATTCTGTCCAGCAAATATTGCTTCCGGTTGGAACAAGTGCTTTACAAAATAAGAAGATTATCCATATACTAGTTTAACTGCAAAGTATACAAAGGAATAAGTTCAGGGATCAATGATTTATTGATTTGGTATTGAATTTAGTCATTTTTTCATTTCTGAAGCCTCGAAAACCCAAAAAGTTCAAACACTGCTTTCAGAAAAACGGATTAAGTTATTCACAAACGGTTTTCTATTCACTAATATATAGGACGTTGTCCACCTAAAACATGCTTTGAAATTGTATTTCATAAACTTTTAAATTTTCCATTTTTGGCCTCTCTCATCCGGAATTGCCCATCTATGGACATTTAGGATTTCCTATATTTAAAAGAAAAATATGATATATTTTCACATTGCCATACTAAAATCCTACTATTCCAAATGGCATTACAAATAATACAAATAATTAAAGTGGGCTTCTGACATCATGTGTGCCATTTTCGGGGCTTCTGTTTCTTAAATTTTAGTTTTTAGGTCATTTTAAAGTGAAAAATAGCCTTAAAATTTGAATTTTGCAATTTGAAGTTTTTGTAATGGAAATTTTTTTTACTGTTGTTGGTTCAAACTTATTGTATGGAAACAATACATGATAGGACATATTTACATGATATAAAATTGGAGCAAGACACTTGCAAACAAAATTCTAATTTGATTCTTGTATGTGTTTCGGACGTTACACATTGTTAACATTTACCCTTTTTTTACACTTCTATGACCAGTTGGGGTTTAAATCTTTGCTATTTTGGAATATTTAAATACAGAAAATATATGTTTAGATGTAAATCTATCCAAATTCTTCTTTGAAATGGTCAAATTAACTGCATAGCACAGAAAGGGGTCTTCTATCAACCATAGACATTATAGTACAGTACAGTACATGTAAACTTGATTTATATATAATTATATGTTCAGATCTCCAAAGTAGAGACAATTTTAAGGGTTTTAGTGAAATTATGAAGTACTGTGTACCTAGTACTACAATAACTACAATTTGAGAATTGTGATCTGTAATTTATTGTAGTAAAGTTGCATTATGTTATGACATACCCTATTTTGTTTCGGACGTTACATGGTGTTAACATCACTTCAAAACATATCTTAACTCGCTTTGTTTGCATGATTTTGCAAGCAAAACCCATAAATATGTGCATTAATTGAACTCGCAACGAAAGGGATAGTGAATGAAGTCCATATTGATAGACAAAATCCAAGATTTTGTACAAATATTACATGCAATTAGAAACTGTTATTAATATACAGTCAAAGGATGATCGATGTGACTTTCCAGAGTTTCCTTCATCATTTTACAAAAGATAAAAGTACATTGTATATGTAAATTGTACAATGACATACATTGTATATGATTTGAATTTTCCATTTTCTTATTTTGATAAAACATGAAGCTCAAACTAATTTTATCAAACTATTATCGAAAATTAGAATAACTGTCATAAATGCATTACTGATCAATATGATATTAGCAATACCTCAAATTCAAGTTATAATGGCACATGTACAGTACACTTGTATGTACCACATAAGGTTATGGTCAAGAAAATATATTTGTTCCAGCAGATATGGTTACATTTTTCAAACATAGCCGACTTGCGCAAAAATGTAATTGATCATAAACCAGTAATGTTCTGGAAATTGCCTTAAGAATAAGATAAGGAATTATCTTGGTGTACATGTACTGTACCTATAGTGTACATGGCATATGCCATATAGTATTTCAAAACTAACTTGTTTTAACATGTGGATTTTTTAAATACAAATGATTAACATTTTAATTAGTGTCAGTAAAACATGTGGATCAACGCAGATTATTTTCTTCTTATCAAGTTTAAGTATATGAAAAAAACATGTTTTGCAACTTTGAGTAAATTTAGCATAGTTATACTGTACTTTTGTATACCACTAAAAGGCTCTGTTAATGAAAATGTCTATATTTCCACTAAATGAATAATGAAACAGAGACTTAACATTTGTTTCTTATAGAACATTATAAAGGCAATCAACCTAATAATGCATTTGATGTGATACAAACAAACAAAATCAGTATACAGTACATGTAGTTTCTGTGTGTACTTTACAACATAACCAATTATGGGGCAAAAATAGCAATTCCTCACATTTTATGAATAAAAGTTCCTTCCCAGAGACAAATTACTGATAATTTATTTTTCAAAAGACTTTTGCTTGGAGCAGGAAGCATATAGATCAAGAAAAATGTAGATAATACTTTTTTAAATGTTCCAAATTGAATTTTTTGTGCAATCAAAATGTGTGTTAACACCATTTTGTAACGTCCGAAACGAGCTCACAATACCATACAAAATATTCTGTAAATGGTAAACAAAATACAGGAGTTGTTGCAGCAGGTAGTGTTTCAGTTCCACAAAAGAAAGGTTATTGTTCCAAGTAGATTAGTCATATCATTCACTATATCAAGTGTCTTGTAAATCTTTAGTGGTTACAAATTAGCTGAGAAAAATCGATGAAAAATTGGTGAAAATGTGGATTTGGGGCAGACTAAGCATCTAAATGTTATTAAAGCATCATGTATTTTGATGATTATGTTTCATTTACATGATCTAAATGAATAATAATAACCATATATTATCATTTTGAAAATAAATGCACTAAAATATCAATTTTGTGTTAACAATTACCCCATGTAACGTCCGAAACACATTTGTTTACATTGGTTGATCTCAAACATTTGTTTTGGCAATTAATTACCCAATTCATGTGTAAATTTGTTTCAAAATGAATACTATTTTATATTATGATGATTGATTCATATAATGTGCCCTTTCCTGTGACTTATGAGCTTAAATAAGTTACATTTTTGGTTTCGGACGTTACATTTGTTTCGGACGTTACAAATGTTAACGGAAAGTTAACTTTAAAGATATAATCATAATACAATAAGTTATTGCATTTTTTTTTTCTGTGATGGGAAGGTACATCAAGTCTCTTCAAAACTGAGATAAATAATTGTTTGTGTTATCCCCCTTTTAAAAATTATTTCTAAAGAAATATTGTTTCGGACGTTACAAAATTGTTAACGGAAAATGAGAGCATGTGTGCATTTCATGTTTTTTTTTTGTTAATCGCTGGCTTAAGAAATCAATCATTTCCCTGTTAGGCAATATGATGAGGAAACTGTTAGTTCAATTTTCATACTGATATCATTTCAATAAATTATGATACTGGTAGGGGTAATGAGGGGTTAAATTGTTAACGGAGGATGTAACGTCCGAAACACCAATTTTGATGGCATTGTACTGTCAAAATATTACTTTACATATTAAGCGCTGTTAATTTTCTGAAAGTTTAACTCACACTAGTTCATAATTATCAACAAATAAAAAAACTGTTAGTGTTTTTTTATACCTGAACATAATTGAACCCATTTTTGGTTGACAAATTTCCGTTAACAATTGGCCCTTTAGGGTTATCTGACCTATATAAAGGGAAGTCCAAATATTTTCGTTAAGGTATGGGAGATCAATCTAGGTGGATGCTATAAGAAAATACAAAAATAAGTTTTCAGTTCAGTATGTTTTTAAAAATACAGGCCCTCAAAGTGCCATTAAGCCTTTTGGCACCTTTAAAAAAACCAGAGCCTTATACATAAAGCGTACTGTACGTGACATCTATTGTAATTATAAATATTTGATAGTAATTGTGTACGGTATGTTTGTAAGGAAAGTAGGGAACTATAAATAGTAGTCATGTTGCAATGGACATGTAGCCTGGGAAGGGGTTAGGATAGTAACATTGTCCAAATCCTCACTCTAGCCGAACTCTCATACCTTTTTGTATTCATATTAACAACGTAAGCATGGAACAGGTTTTTTTTTTTTTAAATTTCTCTTTCGTTAAAAAGATATTTACGATTGAGGTTTTCAGATTTTAAATTATCCACTGGAAAGTTGTATAACGGTGTTCAAAGTCAGTGCAATGAGTTTGCGAATATCACTTTGCATTTTTGCTCATTACTCGGCCATATATTTCATCCATTTAACGTGAAAATTGTTCACACATTACTTGGTGGACATAACTATCGGATCACAACAATACACATTATATCAACCATTCATCACTTTTTGCACATTCCGTCAACAGAGTTTCTAGATCCCTTTAAGTGGATGACTCATTCATAGTGCTCCTGTCTGCTTGACAGATCAGTGCCGCTTGCTAATGATAGTATGTGGCCTAGATTTTTTGTTGCATACAATGTGCTAGTTGGAAACATTATTTAGAGAGAGTCAGTCATCCATTGAATTTATCAAATTTTTCCAAAAGTGATATTTGAGACTTCAATCAACATACATCAATATATTGTAACATCTTCTGAATGTATGTTCAGCATAGCTGGGGAAACCTTGGACAGTCCATTTGGTTGAATTTGAAAAAAGTTAATCATTTTAAAGAATTGTATCAATTGGTTCACAGCAGCGCCAGCAAATCACATTTTTAATAAAGAATTTATTCATGTAATCTTGATGGTTGACGTTAAGGGGAGGGGATACTATAATTAAGCAGCTGGATAATTTGTACAACTGCCAAGCTTTTTAGAGGACATTGTGACCTCACACCACAAAACGACCTATAAGTCGGGAAAAATGAGTGTGCTAATTTTTACATGACAGTAAAATAGAAGTCAATACCTTTAAAATGGTATATAATTTGTCATATTTGGACTAAGTGAACCCTCTCAAAATGAGCAGCCAAGATTTTGGAACATGTCTGAATCAGTTTTAAGTTAGGGAGAAAACGGGAAGTTTCAAAGATCGGCGTCCATTCAAGAACTGTAATCTGATCATATTTATTTGATTAAAAATCATATTTAAACATGATTTCTGACGCTCAAATTTAACAAAAGGTAGATTATGATACCCTCATTCAGGAAATACCAAAATCCTGATTTCATATTTTAAACAAACTTTGGCTATATCAGCTAATAACAGACAAACTACCACAGCGACATAACGGTCGTTTTGTGGTGTAAGGTCACATTTAGTCCCAGAGTCGTATCATTTCATTGACTGAAACATATGTAATTGCACTTTTCAAAATCAAAGTTTGTCAACTTTGAACTATCAAGTGAATTGATACTTACTTCAAAGTGGTTGAGTATCATTGAATTGTTGAAGAAAAATTGTACAAGTTTGGTAACTTAATGGTTCCGAATATTGAACTGTTGAACAATAGCTGTTCTTGGTGCTTCCATATCATTTAATTGTTGGAGAATAATTGTATCGGTGGTTGAGTATCATTGAATTGTTGAAGAATAACGGAACTTTGGCGTTTCCAAGGCGGAAGTCATCTTGGTATGACCAGGAAGTTATTTGGGATATCGAGTGTGGGAAATGGGAAACTGTACCCTTGATTGGACTTGTCCTACTGTTAAATGCTTCCTATAGATATTAAACAAAAGTACAGGCCCCATATTCATGAAATCAACTAGTTCAGTTCCTTGCTACATGTAAGTGTATTTTTAATGTGCAGTTCATTGAGCAACAAACAGTTTTCGTAGTCCCCAACTAGGGTCAACTGGGTAAGCCTTGCATGTACAAGTACCCATTAATTAACCTTCAATAGCAACTCAAAGATCTTGCGTATAATAATTCTAAATCTTAGCCATGTCATCCAACATAGACTTACAGGTAGCAAGGAACTAAGCTAGCGGGCTTTCATGAATATAGGCCCAGGTTTATAGCCTGTTTGACTTCTAGTAAAGAGTTGTATCAATTATATTTGAGTCTGATATCGCGCAGAGGTCTGTCACGAAGTGACAATCCTGACTTTATTATTACCTATCTCAGATTGTTATATTGGTTCAAGGGTCCAGGCATGGCAAACTTCTCTTTTATACATTTTTGCACATCTTTGGATTTTACTTGAATGTTTCAAAAACCTAAAGTTCTGATTTGTTTACCAGGCAGTGAAAAAAATACACGGGAGCCATACATGTAAGGGCAAAATGCCCATACATGTAAGAGCCCGGTTGTAAATTTGCAGTCCTGAGCTCTCTAAAACAAATTTGAGAGTGTTATTTTGATGCAGGCAAGCTTGAATTTTAAGTAGTCTCCGAAAAAATTAATTTTTAATTTGTCCCCTGTTACCAGGTATGTGATGACCTTGGGCTTCTGGGGAAGAGTTACTTTGGCTTGCGCTATCGGTCCAAGCGGGGAATGGCACAATTCTCTTAATTATACAATTTTTCAAATCTTTGGATTTTACTTGAATGTTTAAATAAACCTTTCCAATTATTTTGTTTTCTTTCCAGGTATGTGATGACCTTGGGCTTCTGGAGAAGAGTTACTTTGGCTTGCGCTACCGGTCAAAGCGGGGGGAGCTACTGTGGCTCAATCTCCGCAACCCGCTCGGCACCCAGCTTAGAGGGCGCTCTCCGCATCGGCTCAGCCTCCAGGTCAAGTTCTTTGTCTCCCCTCAGGAGTTGCAACAACCAATCACAAGGTACATGTAATAATTTGAAATAACGTCTGACTTAGTAAAATACGCGTGACACGTCCTTGATTGGCTAAACACTGTCACGTGATTGCCATGTCATTTTTGCTGCAAAAGATTGTATTATGACGTCACAATGAGAACCAAAGGTACACGTACCGTATGTTGACTGATTTCAATTTCAATGCATGATATAGCCCCCGGATTTAGTCAGATGATAAAACAGTTGTTAACTTTGTTGTCGGGAAAATCACGGAATGTTCCCTGGGGATTTTAAATGCTATTTTGTGAAGAAAATAAGTCCCGAGACGTAATACTCTTCCCTCAGTAGCATTTAAAATCCCTCGGATTGGAACATTCTGTGCTTTTCCCTCCACCACCAGTTAACAACTGTATAACGACCCCCCCCCCCCCCCAAAAAAAAAAAGATAAAAAAGATGTGCTTTCTAAAACTAAATTACTACTAAACAAACTACAGTCAAACCTGTCTTAATGGCCACCAGAAGCGATCCACTGCTGAGAAAACAGTGTTATGAATCCTGTAGACCTATACAAGAGGTCACCTGACTACAGTGGCCACTTTTCCTGTTTCCCCTTAGATGTGTTCACTCCAGCGAAAAAAATACACAGGGGCGGCGGGCGAATTCGCCCCCGAAATGCCCAAAAGAGCCCCCGAAAAAAAAAGTAGCCCCCAAAATTAATTTTTAATTATTTTTTATTATTTTAATTTTTTCTTTTCTTTTCTGTTTGGATCGTGATCAAATGCTTATAAGATGATCACTTACAGCATTAGAGCTTAATAGTAGCCCCTGAAATTCGAAAAAGAGCCCGGAAATTTGTAGCCCCCGAGATGATAAAAGTAGCCCCCGAAAGTTGGAAAAGTAGCCCCTGAAATAAAAATATTAAATTTTTCGCTGGTTCACTCTCTACACAGGTTTGACTCTTGAAAAAGTATTTCTAAATAAATGTATTTTCGTAAACTAATTGATACTAGTGAATCTAGTAACATTGTCAAAATCCTCAAAACTTACTTGGAACTCTAGCGCGGTTCTCAGATACCTCATTGTACTTGTATAGTGTAAATAGAAGCATGGAAAAGCTTTTGGCTTTCCAAATTTCTCTTCTGTTATAAAGATATGTATGATTGAAGTGTTCAGATGTATAATTATCTACTGGATAATTATAACTCTACAAAGTCAGTGCAATAAGTTTGTGATTTTCACTTAGCATTTTCGCTAATTTCTCGGTCATGTGACATTCATTTACCAGGATTTTTCACACATCACTCAGTGGACATCAGATCACAGAAATACATATTTTGTCAACCATTTGCCAGTTTCTGCACATGTCAACAAAGTTACTAGATCCCTTTAATATTGTTTAACAAAATATACAGTTCGATTGACATATGAGCATCTAGGGAAAATGAGTAATAATTTTATCTATTAATATGAGAACATTATTTTCTATATTGTCACATGTGTGTGTCCACTATGTTTGTACTCTTGAAATCACCCTGCACTTATGTACCATTTGTAGATCACACACACTAAAGAAGTGCATCTTACACAAAGGGCTTGTCAGGAGGACCAGTGGGCAGACCACTGAGCTGATAATCATAAGACCTTTCACTGTTCCTGTCCAACACTAGGATTAGAGAGACAACTTATCTCCTTATAATGTACAGTGTCTCTTTGTTCCTTCTTTTGAAATTTATCCACATATATTGTACATGCATACTGTGTACAGTGAAAAAAATTGAAAGACTTGGGGCGAATTTGCCCCCGAAATGTCAAAAAGAGCCCCCGAGAGTCTATAGAAGATCCCCCCAAAATGTGCATAGAGTTCAATGCAAAACATATTTTGGAGTGTTATTTTCATGCAGGCAAGCTTGAAAAGTAGCCCCCCAAAATATTTTTTTCCTGATACTGTAGTATTTTAGTGGATTTCATTAATATTTCATGTACGGTATACATGTGTTCACAATGTTCATACTATGATAATTTGTATGGCAAGCTAGCCCATTGAGATGGGATTGGTTTTTAGTACATCCTGAATATTTGTTGGACATGAATGGGTATTAATAAAAGCTTGGTGAAAATGAAGTCTCTCTCTATTTTGATAAATTGACATACTCAAACTTTTTGTTGGTCTATTGTCATTGCTCTACAACAGGGCTCCACACTTACCTTTTTGTCGGTGCCTGGTCCGGCCAGTGAAATAATTTCTTCCCTTTTCTGGTGGCCCAAAAGAAAAAATTACTATCTCCAAATTGTATTTCATGAGTAAACTTTTTACAGAATTCAAAATATCACACTTTCCTGATCAAACCTGTGATTATTCATATTTTGTCAATGTCAGTTGAAAATCTGCCTGCCCGATCGGGCCACAAAATGTGACTTTTATACATTTTTGCTGGCCCGAAGTGCAATTTCACTGGCCCCGGGCTAGCAGGCAAGTGTGAGTGAACAAGCCCTGTCTTCAAAGTACTAACCTACTTGCATGCTTGCCCAGGGCAAGTGCAATTTCAAGCACTTGCCCCATTGCATTGCACAGGGCCAGTGATATATGGGCAATTATTTGTAGAAATATACAATGCTAGAAATTAACCTTTTTGTGTTGTGGCCCAGTCGGGCAAGTCCTGAAATATAGTTGCATCAATTGGGATAATAATGCTCAAATATCTTTGAAGTAAAAAAAACGAACAATTGGGCAAGTGAACTTTATTTTTAAATATCTATCTAGACTAGAGGGCAAGTATTGAGAACGTCCTTGCCCAAGCAGTGCTTGAGAAATAGTGTACCCTACAACCGTAATCTCTTCTGTGCACACTGTATGACATACAATGTACACTTTGATGTAAAATCTACGACCAGGAAGGTAATGTATGTATACAGATCGTACAGCAAGTTATCTCTGTTATACAGCTTCTGGGTAGTTGTACACCAAACTCGGATTTGGTTGTCAAGTCTGTCAGGTTAATGTGACACGGGTCTTTACAGAGATCAAATTTAGATCAGTCGGCTTTCTTCCTTGCCTTGCCTCGGCTCTGGGAAGCCATCGGGATCAAGTCAGTGGTGTCGCTTGAGAAAGAGAAGGGCATAAGTCCAGGGGAAAAAAAAAGGAAATGTATTTTTTGGGGGGCTACTTTTCAAGCTCGCCTGAATAAAATTAAAAATAGGATCTCTAAAATTTGTTTTGGATTGACAGAGATGCAAATCCTCCCGATTTCATCGGGAGGCTCCAAAAAATTCACCCCAACTCCTGCCCTCCGATCACTATCCTTATAAATCCTCCTGAAAAAAAGAAAAAAAATATATATCGATTTTTTGTTTGTTTTGTTTTTTTGTTTTTTCTTTCCCGGCAATACAATACATGTACTACTGCTATTAAAACAACAACAAAATACAAAATATTGTGCGCTAACTTCAGCATGTAGTTTTGGTTATAAAATATCATCTCTTGTCCCTTAAATTTTGCACATTTTGCACATTTTAAACATGTTCTGTAAATATGTGTTATGTAAAAAAAGATGGGGAAAAAATTCAACTAAATAAACCTGTAAAATGCTCCAAAATAAGGCTCAGATTGTACCAGAGAGCATCTAGAATCCCTGAGCTTCCAGGGCCCTGGACCCCAGCCCTAAGGACGAGCGCTTCACGCTCGTGATGTGCACAACATGCACTTTTGTAAAATCCTCCCTAATTTTGGTTTTCAAAAGTTGGCATTGACCTCGATGCACATTTACAGGGGGGGGGGGGGCTTTTTTGTTAGCTTTCCAGGGCTAAATCACAATCACTCTGAGCTCCATGTATTTTTTCACTGAAGTCACTTTTTGTCTTTCCCAGATGATCATGTTAAAAGTTTGAAAGCCATATAGTACCTGTAGAGCTCCTGTAGAACTCTGAATAATTCCAAAATTAGACATAATTATTTTCTGAAAATTTAGCATCACATTGAGGAGACTCTGACCTGCAAGATGGGATGCAGAACTCAATTTAGCCAAAATGAACTTAAGGCCCTTCTCACTCTCACCCTAGCCAGGATCAAGGCCGCAAACCCAATCAAGTTGACAGCGATAACAATCTGGAGGCACGTGATATTTTGGTTAGGGTGAGGGATGTACATTACACGGCTGAATGACAGTGTTCATCAATTCACTTGAGGGCCATTGATGATATTGCAAGAACATTTTTATGATACAAACAATGTAATTCTTAAATTCTGTCAATTTTTAAGTTAATTATGCAATTTTATTAGCATTTTATGGTAGCAGGGTCATGTATTTGAATAATGATACATTTTTATGCCTCCGCAACGAAGTAGCCGGAGACATTATGTTTTCGGGTTGTCCGTCCGTCCGTACGTCCGTCCGTCCGTACGTACGTCCGTCCGTACGTACGTACGTCCCGTTCTCGTGATCGCGTTATCTCAAGAACCGATTGACGGATTTTCACCAAACTTGGGTCATGTATGTATCTTGGGGAGCTAATGATCTGATTAGATTTTGGGGTCATGAGGTCAAAGGTCAAAGGTCACAGAGCTCATTATATATGCAAAAATAGCTCGTGATCGCGTTATCTCAAGAAGGGATTGACAGATTCTGAACAAACTTGGTACATGTATGTATCTTGGGGGACCGATGATCTGATTAGATTTTGGGGTCATGAGGTCAAAGGTCAAAGGTCACAGAGCTCATTATATATGCAAAAATAGCTCGTGATCGCGTTATCTCAAGAACGGATTGACGGATTCTGACCAAACTTGGTACATGTATGTATATTGGGGGCCAATGATCTGATTAGATTTTGGGGTCATGAGGTCAAAGGTCGCAGCTCATTATATATGCAAAAATAGCTTGTGATTCGCGTTATCTCAAGAACGGATTGACAGATTCTGACCAAACTTGGTACATGTATGTATCTTGGGGGCCGATGATCTTATAATATTTTGGGGTCATGAGGTCAAAGGTCAAAGGTCACAGAGCTCATTATATATGCAAAAATAGCTAGTGATCGTGTTATCTCAAGAACGGATTGACGGATTCTGACCAAATTTGGTACATGTATGTATTTTGGGGGGCCAATGATCTGATTAGATTTCTGGGGTCATGAGGTCAAAGGTCAAAGGTCACAGAGCTCATTATATATGCAAAAATAGCTCGTGATCGTGTTATCTCAAGAACGGATTGACGGATTCTGACCAAATTTGGTACATGTATGTATTTTGGGGGGCCAATGATCTGATTAGATTTTGGGGTCATGAGGTCAAAGGTCAAAGGTCACAGAGCTCATTATATATGCAAAAATAGCTCGTGATCGCGTTATCTCAAGAACGGATTGACAGATTCTGACCAAACTTGGTACATGTATGTATCTTGGGGGCCGATGATCTTATTAGATTGTGGGGTCATGAGGGCAAAGGTCAAGGTCACTTATAGCTCATAATTGTGATACGTCAAGATCTAAAGACAGAGTACCATCAAAATTGAGTTGACAGAATCAATTCAGTGTACATGTTGATTTGGGCTTGATATAAATAAATTGCGTAATGGCGGAGGCATCATTTTCGACTGCACGCAGTCGAAGATCCATCTAGTTTCTGTACATTCTATTATACGTTATAATATTCTTCTACTTTGATCAGTGATTATAATATTTATTCTCATATGTGTTAATTCTTAACTTTATTCTAGCCGAATTAATTTTGTTGTTGAACAAATGATGGAACTTACTGTAGTGAAAAATTTGTTTTTGTTACATCCTTTCAAAATCAGTTTTGACTGCATACACATGTACTCTTATCTCATGAATGAACCTAATGTACCAGTGCAATACTGAATACATGTAGTAGGTCCATACCAAATCAAGTTGGCAGTGGTAACAATCTTTTTCATTTGTATCAATGTATCAAATTTTATGCCGAATTGTTGAACAATTTTTGGAACTTAGTGAGAAAAAAGTTTTGTTTTCATGCAATCAGTTTTGACTGCGTGTGTATTCTAACTCATGAACCTAAATGTGTAGGTCCATGTCCAATCAAGTTGGCAGTGGCAACAATCTCACAGGCAAGGAAATGGTGGAAATAGCAGTACCTCCACTGGCAGGGGAGCAGTAAAAAAAATACATGGGGTTCAGTGCGAATTCGCCCCCAAAACGCCAAAAAGAGCCCCAAAAATCATAAAAGGGCCAGGCTGGAAATTGTATAGAGTTCGATGCAAATCAATTTTGAATTGTTATTTTCATGCAGGTAAGTTGGAAAAGTAGCCCCCCAAAAAACATATTTAAACATTTTCCCTGCAGTGGAGGGAACATAGATCATAGTCATAGAGTGTTCCTCTCCCAAGGAATTTCAATGCTATTGAGGGAAGATTAACAACAAGTCCCAAGAGTAAGACGTAGACAAGGATTTTT
>JBAMJV010012480.1:0-33138 GCA_037951105.1 Echinarachnius parma | reverse complement strand
CTTCTCTTTTGCCTACTAATGTAAGCAGACCAGTGATGTCTTTAGCTTATCAGTGCTTTTCTTGTCCTTATGATGGTTGAGGTTTTCTGACATAGCAACTGCTATTGAAATTGAAAGTGTGTGGGCTGGTAGTGTATTCAAAGATGTGATATTATTGTGAGCAGGCGCTCAGCCTGTGCGAAGGTGCATTGTTCATCTTACAAGTAACTGAGTTGCGATTGACAGATGAGGTCACAGGCAGAATTTCACTCTGGAGAGTTTTTTTTTAAGAGGTGGGGCTTAGGATTGTCTTCGCAAGATGAACAAAATAATGGAACAAATATTTTAAAATTAACAAAACATATTTCGGTTAAACAGTTTACAAATATTTGATGTATACACTAATACAGATATATAGAAGTCAACATATATTTGCATTACATGGCCCCTTTAAGATGTATATATATACATTATGTTTGATTTATTTTCAAACAAAATTGTTTGCATTACTTTATACATCTTAACAAAGAATTAACAATATATCTGATAAAAAGAGCTAGCAAATAGCTTACATTTATAGTCGATGTTACCCCTTCTACCCATCTAAAACCCATCTTACCCATATAAAACAAATATGTTTGATTACATTGACAACCTTAACACGATTATGTTTACTTCATCCTTGCCCCTATACTATCTACATGAATGGGACACTTTTCATATGTTAATTATAATTATAACCGATAACACAACAATAAAAGCAGCAAGATCAGCACCAAACAAAATAACAACAATGATGATAGCGCAAGGCCCCCAAAATGTACTTGCCCTGTACTGAATTTTCACTTGCCCCGGGCAATCGGGCATGTTGGTTTGTTGAGCCATGGTATATAACAATTATACTCTTTCACTATAGCATCGTGAGTACAAAATGTACTTGCCCTCTACTGAATTCACTTGCCCCGGGCAATCGTGCATGTTGGTTTGTTGAGCCATGGTATATAACAATTATATTCTTTCACTATAGCATCGTGAGTACAAAATGTACTTGCCCTCTACTGAATTCACTTGCCCCGGGCAATCGTGCATGTTGGTTTGTTGAGCCATGGTATATAACAATTATATTCTTTCACTATAGCATCGTGAGTACAAAATGTACTTGCCCTCTACTGAATTCACTTGCCCCGGGCAATCGTGCATGTGGGTTTGTTTAGCCATGGTATATAACAATAGCATCGTGAGTACAAAATGTACTTGCCGTCCACTGATTTTCACTTGCCCCGGGCAATCGTGCATGTGGGTTTGTTTAGCCATGGTATATCATAATTATACTATTTCATTAGCATAAAGTATCCTAAATAATTCGTACCATTCGTCTTTCCCAACAGTCCAATATTATGTAGATGTTTTGCTTTAGGTTTCTTAGATAGAATTCAAAGTATCCAGATATTATATAAAATAATATGACAAATTTATATAATGTATGTGTTGTTTGGAGATCCAGACATAATTATTGGTGGTGTAGCTACAACAGTCTAATATTAAATAGATGTTTTGCGTTAGGTTTCTTCGATACAATTCAAATTATGCAGGCATTACATATAATTGTGTTGTTTGGTGACCCAGACATAATTATCAGTTGCGTAGCTACGGAGGAGGGCGGTGCCTCGAATAACTTGACAAAATCAGAGTTACAATTCTATAAAAATAAAGAATTACATATTAGGTTTCTTAGACAACATTCAAAGTATACTATGCAGACATTATATACATGTATGTGTTGTTTGGAGACCCAGACATAATTATCAGTTGCGTATATAGCTACAACAGTCAAATATTATATGGATGTTTTGCTTTACGTTTCTTAGATAAAGTTCAAAGTATGCAGACATTATGTATGCGTTGTTCGGAGACCCAGACCGACCACGCAATGTACGTCACTGATATAATTATAGTTTGTTTTCAATTTTGTTTGGCGCTATCTATTAGCCATGAGCAAATACAATATTTTTATATTCATGTTTTCCCTATCAAACCTTCTAGATCTGTCATTATACTAGTTTGTATTCATCATACATTGTCATATGAACACAGTAACTGCCGATATACATCATACCCAATGATATACTCGTCACACACGATGCACTTCGATGAATAGAAAGCCCCTATTCTTGTCACGCAAACACGTGCCTTCCATCATGACTGCGATCATAGGCGTAGGAGGCCGGTGGGGGGGGGGGGGGGGGGGGGGGGTGGGTGTGGGGGTGCTGCAGCCCCCCTGGAGTTTTGAAAACGGCCATATTCGGGCAAAAAGCATCTGAAATTGGGGCAAAACCATGCTATATTCGGGCAAAACCATGTTATATTCGGGCAAAATCATGGCTGCGATGCTTTTGTGAAAAAAGGAGCCTATCTACATCTAAAGGCCTGGTCACACAGGACACGACTAGACCCACGAATGCAGTACGCATTGGTACGAATCCATGGCAAGCCGTTTTAACATTATTCCTATTTCTTGATATCATACATATTAAATTATTGGTATCGAGAATGCTTTTCTTGATATCAAAAATTACCAATGCTTAACAACAGAAACGTATTCCTTGATATCAAGAATTCAATTCTTGATATCAATAAATCGAATTCTTGATATCAAGAATTGAATTCTTGATATCAAGAAATAGGAATAAATGTTAAAAACAGCTTGCCATAGATTAATACCAATGCGTACTGCATTCGTAGGTCTAGTCGTGTCCTGTGTGACCAGGCCTTAAGATTGAATTTGAAATCGACCGTAGTCAAGAGTATCCAAAATAATCCGGATACAATCAGACATCGATCTTTTCTCTAGGTAAACACTTTTTTAATTCCTTTTCACATATTTATCTCAATGATTTTACAATTATATTGGTATATATGATTGAAGTCTCAAATATTACTTTTGGGAAACAAATATAAGGTGAATGGATCACTTTAATTATGGTTCATTACCCGGTCCACAATCTGTTCATATGGAGCACAGGCTTTAAATACGAGGAATCAGGGGTGTCGATCCGTTTTGAGATTGGGGGGCGAAATTAGAAAAATTTTCCAGAGTGACCACTGAGAGAGCTAAAAGCCCCACATTGGCATGCCCGGAAGTTTTTTTTATGCGCTCATTGAAAGTGTCTTGATGGCTCGAAGACCTGACTTTGGGGGGCACCCACATTTGGGGACAATAATGGGGGTCCAGGGGGCGGAGCCCCCGGAAGCTTTTAGATTTCAGACATTTGCTCCTAGCATGGGTGTTAAAATTGTATAAAATAGTGAACCTACTCATAACGTATTTTTAAAGGGCATAGCGAGGAAAAGACTGAGCCTTGCGTGAGATGGATCCACGTGATCATGTATACTATAGAGCCATCGATATAGTCTAGGGCATTGGGCTCCCATGAAACTAAGCAAGGGCGTCAACAATTTCTCAGAAGTGTAGGGGAGACATTGCGAGGAAGCGAAGCGACCGAGCGGGGGAGGGTGTGGGAGGGGGGTGTCCCCCCCCTCCCCCTCCCACAGTAGGGAGCTTTTGTATTTTGGGGGCGTGAAATTGTGCGATTTGGTGCACACCTGAGACAGAAATTTCACGTAATATGAAGTATATAGGTATGGAACCAAACATACATAATGAAAAAGGGAGGGGGACAATCTGCTCCTTTTTCAAATGTGGGGGGACATGATATTCCAATTTGATTTGCGTTCAGCGCATATGTACCGAGATTATTTTATTTTCTGTGACGGTGTGCTATCTATAGATGAGGGTTTAATAAACTTCGTTTGAGGTGTGCGTTTGAGAAATTACGCTGCCCAACACATTTCAAAAGGTGAGTTCCCGCAACCCAAATGAAACTTGCAATATGAGAAACTGTATGCGCGCGAAGCGCGCGGCAAAAAAAGAGATTTACAGTACTTTTCAAACTAAAAAACGGCTATTTTGAAGATTAATTATTGATAAATGTGTCTTTCCCCTCTTTGGCATTATATCACTCGATTTTTTTATTCCTCATTTTCGGAATTATTGGTGGGGGGGGGGGGGGGGGGGGGGGCGAAATGATATGTTCGCCCCCCCCCCAATATTTTCATTGGGGGGGGGGCGACCGCCCCCCCTGCCCCCCCAGGATCGACACCCCCTGCGAGGAATTATCCCTCCTTTTTCACAAAAGCATTGCAGCCATTATGTGTTGTTTGGTGAGCCAGACATAATTATCAGTGGCGTAGCTACTCGAGTGGCGGTGCCTCGAATAACTTGACAAAATCAGCAAAAAACAAGAGTTGAAATTCTATAAAACATCATTTCCGTACGTCAGTCATTCAGTGATATTTGAACAGCGACATTACCAAGACACACACAGACAGACAAAAATACGTCTGTAAAATTAGGGACCTCTTATTTTGTTTATCTGTTCATGGGAGTAGAGAACGCGCTTTTATGTTATTCTAAGATATCCTCCCGCAAACGTGCTACTGTATTATGTTGTCAATGGACTCGCATACACCGTGTAGTTTAACCCTCAGAGTGACATGGCGGTCCACTGTAGTCACAATATTAAAGGAATCTAGTAATTTTGTTTACATGTGCACAAAGTGGTGAATGGTTGATACAATGTGTATTGTTGTGATTTAATACGTCCACTGAGCAATGTGTGAACATTTCGTGTTAAATGGATGTTATATGCCCGAATAATGAGCGACAATGCAAAGTGATATTCACTAACTTATTGCACTGACTTCACTTTGTACATGATTACGACTATCGAGTGGATAGTTTAATATCTGAAGACTTCAATTATAGATATCTTTTGAACGAAAGGGAAATTTGAAAAAAAACGAAATCTGTCCCATGCTTCTATTATTAATATGAATACAATAAGGTATGAGATACCCGCTATTGTTCCAGATAAGTTTTGAGGATTTGGACAATGTTACTAGATCTCTTTAATCAGATATATATGTCGATGTGTTCCTAAATGCATACACGTGACTATATGGGAATGAGTCATCGATATAAAAAATACTGGATATAGCAACAGCGCCCTCTTCATGAAGCCAGTGACAGTGTGAAAAGTACACCCAATACAAAAGTGCTCCATTCTTGCGCGTAAATCGATTTACGCGGGTGAATGGAGCACCTTTTGTATTGGGTGTACCGTACTCTTAGATATTGGCGGCGGCTTCAATGTCGCGCATTCGGCAGTGTGCATCGTGCTATACATAGAGTAACTATATGTCAATCACAACTCAGTTACTTATAAGATGAACAATGCACCTTCGCCCAAGCTGAGCGCCTGCTCACAATAGTATCACATGATTGAATACACTACCAACTAACACACTTTCAATTTCAATAGCAGTTGCTATGTGAGAAAAGCACAACCATTATTAGGACATATTGTAAGGCACTGAAAAGCTATTGTAACTATAATGCTATATCCAGTGTGTATAACATCGATGGAATGAATTGTATGGACACACGGGTTTTTTAACCAAGCTTGTTGTAGATGAATGGGGGATCAAGAAATTCGATGTCATATTTAAAATTCAAGTGAAATAAGAAAAAAATCACACCCCCCCCCCCCCCCCCCTGCAGATAATTATTCTACACCTTTGCACTATGTTGTTAATGATAGGTCTCTGTTATCTTGACCCCCGATATGTTTTCGATACTTCCGAATTCATGTAAGACTAATAGACCACAACGTAAAAGTGATCCTTTAACTTTGTCAACTTCAACCAAATTAACTTGGAGCTTTTACATTTCTCTTGTACCTTGATATGTGGCTTATGGTAACAGAAGAATATGGGTTTCGATTGTTCAAATGTCTTAGAACCTATGATTTAATTGAAAAACATTCCAGAACGCTTTTCGATAGTAGTCAAAATCGATGGGCAGAAGGTGATAGAATGTGACATCACCTTGTTTTTCCTTTTCTATAAAACTATCACTCATCTTTCAGAAGAACCTTGCAATGATATTCGTATACAGTACGTAATTGAAATCTCAAATGTTACTTTTTGGAAGCGATGGATCACTTTAAGTATCGGTCATTCAACAAGAAAGAATAAAACACGAAAAGAAAGTAATAAACTTTTGTTATTTTTCTTCAAACAAAAATTGCCCTTAGCTTTACTAATTGATCCCTAACATGACCGAGTGACCGACCCGTAAGGGCCGTAATACGACATTTTAAAGATACTTTCCTCTCTTCGCAGGCATCTCAAGTTCAGTAAAACATACCATGAATTTTGCAGTTCAACGTGATGAAAGTGTTAAGAAATACCAATTGCTTTGTAGGATAACTCTAGCATTATCTTATTTATACTCTTAATCTATGTATTATGGGTATTTATCATTTGACAAAGTTCAAAGAAAGATCGCCTTGTTACATCACAAATTAAATCGAATCACTTTGACTGTGCGTAACGAAATAATTTTTAAGAACATCACGTACAAATGCGAAGTAAATTGGAGGGTTTGCAGTTGGCTAGACTAATTTAATGGTAATGTAACGGCTTTTCATTAGATCTAAATGTTGATATAATTCAACGAAACAACAATTTCAAGTCATAACCTTCTCAGGTTTAATAGTTCTTAATTTGTAATGTTTCATATAAATTATGAAATTTATCTCGCAATGTAACTATTCTGTCCTGCAAAATGATGATAATATCTTTAAAAAACGATATATTGTCGAGGGAAAGAATACAGCTTCTTTCGTTTTGTTTGGATAAACCTTTGCACTTTATTTAAATCGTTACAGTATCAATAAGAGCTTAACCAAAGACAATTCAATTGCTTCCGTATTTTCAGAAGATACAATATTTATTTTCAGATTGTAGTTCTTCCTTCGCGGCGGAGATGTCTGAATTGTAACAACGTCAATCATCTTTGATCTTGAAATATATATTTAATGTTTACAAGAAAAAAATGGATAAGGAGAAACATCCTTCCCTATATGATGAGTTGAGTTCCAAAAGGCGCTAAATCCAAAACATTGAGTTAACGATATCAGTACATTAATAAGCTACGTAACTACATTCATTGTATCTCGAAATCCTCATTTTAGGACAAATTACACAATAAAAAGACAAATATTGAACGTTCCATTTTCATATAATAATAATAATAATATATATAGCTTTTATAGAGCGCCATCTATCTAGTTGCCTATTCAGAGGCGCATTATTACCCTTGGTCATCAGGTACAGTTCAAACCCGCACAATTATCTTGTGCACCATCTCAACTCCCAGGGGAGCATATCCCCATAGGCATGTGCACAAAGTTGAACAAAGAAACCTGCTTTTCTCTAAAGTTGAAACAGTAGATTTAGCGCCTTTTGGAATTAAGCTCTTCATTATACTCCTTTCTTTAAGCTATGGACTTTGTCTTAACCACTTCAGTTGAACCATCCAGGGCATACCCAAGGCATTTTCGATTCATCCGTATTCAATTAATATTCTATCATGTAAAGACGAGTAATGAAAATTAAAACACACAGCCATCTTAATATGGTTCTTGCAAGTTCTGCACTTGGTATTTAACAAGCGTAAACGGAATCAATTGTAATTGACCCCTGCAGGGCCATTCCTGTACCCCTTTTTAATACTTCCGCTTTTAAAGAGGAACGTTTGGTTCTCTCTTGTCGGATAATTTGACAATCTTAAAGGGATTTAGTAACATTATCTAAATCCTCAAAACTTACTTGGAACTCTAGCGGTTCTCGTCGAATTTCCATTTCGTTATAAACAAATATTTACGATTGAAGTGTTCAGATTTTAACTATCCACTGGATATTCATAACCGTGTACAAAGTCAGTGCAATAAAATAGTGAATATCACTTTGCATTTTCGCTTATAACTCGGTAATTAAAAAACATCCATTTAACGAAATTGTTTGCATTACTCAGTGGACATATCAGATCACAACAATGCACACTGTTTTAATAATTCATCACTTTGTGTACATGTCAACAAAGTTACTAGATCCCTTTATTTGGAACAGAGACATATCGAAATTGGTTATCAATACGTTAAAGAAGGAGAAGACAAAGCTGTCAAGACGTTCAATCTTTGGACTTATTGCTATGTTTTTGTATATCAGCCTTATCCGGGCCCCTTTGCAGAAAGAGATACAATCGATTTTAAGTTACACTTAATTGTAAGTCAGCAAATTTGCGTAATTCAACCAATCAGATTTGCGCATTTAGAACACATGATCTGACTTACAACCAATTGTAACTTACAATCGATTGTATCACTTTCTGCAACGGGGCCCAGGTCTCATAATACAGTTACTGTGTATTTGTATTCTCTTTAATTTTTCTTTACATGATATAATATTCATTGAATACGGATGAATACAAATATATGTATACATGTTTTTTTCATTAGTTAAACAGTGTCCCTTTCTATGAATATATCACGCATCATTCAAAAGAATCGTACAATGATATTGATATATGATTGAAGTCTCAAATATTTGACGCCAATATAAATATACATACTGGCATGTATCAATTCCTTTTACACATATCATTTTGTAATGTAAATTTATGTTTTACGCATCACCTTAGTAGACATATCAGATCACAGAAAAACACATTAATTTGTATCTCTCCTTCGTTAGTTTTCGCATGCGGCAATAGATCCCTCAATTCGTACGAAAAATGTTCAGAAGAAATTAAAAACAAATTATGACATGTACAAATTTCAAGTCTTGTCAAGAAAAAGACGAACATTTTCATTTCGTGCTTATTATGGCTTTCGTTGAAACCTATATGACTCGTTAAAACAAACGAGGTCATATTTCGACCTAAAACATTACACTAATATCGTATTTCTAGAATAAACTAAATGTTGTATTATCGTTATTTCTTTGCTGTCCTTGCTATCCTTATTCACCGGACCTAGATACTGGAGAGAATCGACATAATTATCTATAATGTTTAAAGTAATCCATTAACTAAATGTATATCGGGTTTTTCAAAATATTGGAGGCTTCAATCATATACCAAAATCATTGTCCGGTTCTTCTGAATGATGTGTGATATATTCATGGAAAAAAACAGTTTCTTAGTGAAGAGGTGAGAATTTATTATTTTTATCACCTACTACCTATGACTTTGACAACCATCGGAAAGCGTTCCGGGACGCTTTTTGATTCAATCATAAAAATCACCATAATCAGGAAGACATTTGAACATAATTTGACATAAATCGAACAGCAGGGTTCAGGATAAATGCAAAAGCTCCAAGTGATTTTTGTTGAATTTGAAGTAACAACATTAATGGATCCCTTTTACAAAATTATGATTACGTTTTCTTAACGCTACATCACTTTCCATTAACTTTGCAAATCAAACCATGCAGCTGGGTCAACCCCTAAGACATTCGTAATAATCTTAGAAGTCAAGACAAAACGAAACTTACAAAATAAGTAACTTCCAGCTGGTATTTGTTTAAACTTCTGCACTTTGTCCTGACCATATTAATTAAACTCTGGAAGACAGGGCCTATAGAGACATTTAAAAAATACTTCCGTATTGTGAGAGTAAACGCCCCGAAGAATATTCCTCTTTCTTCTAGAACTCATTCCGGTGAATGGTATTTACGCGGATTAGTGGCTGCTTCCGCCAATTTCCATTCACGTTTTCCCACAAAAAAATGTTCAACAACCCCTTTCCGAGTGCATTCTCCTTTCTCTATGAACCTTTAGTTATGAATATTATATTTCATACCCCTTTTCCAAATCCAGTACGGTTTATTTACAAGTGAAAAGAAGCACAAACAAATTCGCGGATATATATACCACAAACCGCATTACAGAGAGGATACACATAATACTTCAATAGTAAAAATATTCAGAAATATAACAATTATAAGTACATTGAAAAGGAGTGGGTTAGCATTAACTTTGACCTGTACCAAACTATTTCACTATGCAATATTGTAACAATTTATTTTATGTGTCCGTATCTCTAATATATCTCAATTACACGGACACAATATTACCAATATTTTCCATGACTATAAAAACAAACTAAATAGGAGATAACAAGAACACCCAAAAATAGTTTAAAAGGTTGCTGATATTAAAGTTACCATTTTCGAAATCGGATCCATGTTTAATCGGCTTTGCATAATTTACTCCATAACCATATATTACATAGCGGTGGTTCAGCTGGTAATAGGAATATAAGGATTCTATGAATAACAGTTATTTCAATATTTCATTTCAATATTTGTATTGTTTAGTAGTTCCATCGACGGAATTAATTCCCTTATTGAAGAAAAACAAACAGATTTGTATCTATCGTCTGATTAGTTGCCACAATGCACGGAAGGGAACTTTCTCATAATAGGGACAAAGTTCGTTGTTTATTTGAAGTACCAGCAAAAAAATGATCATGCGTGAACTTGAACGAATTTGTGTTTTACTTGCGCATGCACTTGTGAAAGTTTTACATGTTTGAAGGCGAACTAACTGTGTGTATCTCAAGAGATAAATTTAGTGCTGAAATGATATATGAGTCAGTCGTCCGTCCCTCAGTGGCTGCAACTTCTTTAATTACAAGTGGACATTTGTGACTTGTTTCTAGGGAACATACGACCTTTCTTGTGCGTCAAGCTTATAATTAAGGTAGCCTAATTGAGATTGAGGGGTCATGTTCTCTCAAATAATTTCCAAAGGCTAATACTTTTCTGCGTGAATATATCAAAAGGTGGTGTGAAGGATTTTGATAAACATTGTTGTGTCTTTGTATATGTTAACGAATCTTTTCAACATGCTTTTGAGAAATACTAATTGAATTTGACATACAATTAATAACGTTCATTAATGTTTTTATATGTCAATTTCGCAGACGGCCAAACCACACCAAACCATCTTCATGGAGGAAATGTATGTAACAACGTCATCCAGATACTATTAGGACATTATTAATTTCTGCATCTCTGGCCAAATATTGTTCTGGAGTCTGGCAAAAAGAACAAGCAATTGTAGAAGAACTTTCCTACTCACCAATAAGACGTCGAAGAAAAAACATCCATCATGAAATCAATCGCAAACAACAACAACTACAACGGCTTCCAACCAGTGCCCACTGGTTCAGACCGCAGTGATGATGCTCCAAACGTACACGACGCGCATGCGCACAAAGGACACGACGCGCATCCTGACGCGCATTCCGGTGTGCGTCTTGGATCATCGTCAATGCCAGTACTCAAGCGGCTCCTTTTTGACCCACTCTGGTTCCGCTGGATCACGACCGTCGTCTGGGCAATCAGCGTAGGCGTCACTTTCGGCGTCATGGGCGACTTCTCGATGTTCAACATCTTCCTCGGTCGCGAGTTCGGGTCTTCCGTCAACGAGCTGAGTAAGTCAAATTACCCACTTTATCTTTATTTGTATAATGTTTATTTTATCCTATCCTATAAAGTCATAACTTTCCATGGACTCTTATTCATGTGACGTCCCCATTTCTCTGCCTTTAGTGATTGCACAAAAAGTAACTACCCCCCTAATCAACTGCTCATAATTTTATAACCGATGATTATTTCAAGATGTCATTTTACCAAAACAATATAGTTAGTATATCAGAGATATTCATCACTTCATGGCTGAATGGGCACAGATTAAAGACAACATGACCCAATTTCAAAAGCCACAAGAACTTGCGGATGCCTGTACATTATTATGAAACAGCACAAGTGACTTGATGCATTGATTATGGTTTGTGAACCAATGCTGTATGATATTCCATCCACTTTTACTTTTAATGCAATTGTAAAACAGTGCTCACTCTCAAATCTTGTTTCGTAGTAGATTATGCTAGGATCTATCCCGGGGTGCACTCGAATTATCTTTTGGTGGGAAGTTTGCCTCAGCCAACTTCAAAACGGGGGTCTAGGGAGCTGATGAGAGGGGGAAACATCGGGTCTTGGGAGCTGTCCAGCGCGCGGTGGTCTAGTGAGCGACCGGGAATTTGGAGCAGCAAATGGCGTCGCGAATTCATGTGTCTATTGAGCGGCTCTTTCCCCCCCCCCCCCTCCCCCCTCATAGGTCAAAAGAGAGGCTATTTTCTAAGCTCATAGTCTAAAGAGCGGATATTTGTTATTCATAGGTCTACAGAGCGGGTACTTTTAAAGAAAATGAGACCCTTGAGAGCGGCAATCGGCGCCGAAAAAGGGGATCTCAAAAGCGGCACATACTGATCTGCGCCGCAGACTACCGCCTAATGCCTAGCCCTGGTGATCCCCTCCTGTCTGATCTACGCCGCCGACTACCGCCTAATGCCTAGCCCTGGTGATCTCCTCCTGTCTGATCTGCGCCGCAGACTATACCGCCTACTGCCTAGCCCTGGTGATCTCCTCCTGTTTGATCTGCGCCGCCGACTACCGCCTATACTGCCTAGCCCTGGTGATCTCCTCCTGTTTGATCTGCGCCGCCGACTACCGCCTACTGCCTAGCCCTGGTGATCTCCTCCTGTTTGATCTGCGCCGCCGACTACCGCCTACTGCCTAGCCCTGGTTATCTCCTCCTGTCTGATCTGCGCCGCCGACTACCGCCAACTGCCTAGCCCTGGTGATCTTCTCCTGTCCGATCTGCGCCGCCGACTACCGCCTACTGCCTAGCCATGGTGATCTCTTCCTGTCTGATCTGCGCCGAAGACTACCGCCTACTGTCTAGCCCTGGTGATCTCCTCCTGTATGATCTGCGCCGCCGACTACCGCCTACTGCCTAGCCCTGGTGATCTCCTCCTGTATGATCTGCGCCGCCGACTACCGCCTACTGCCTAGCCCTGGTGATCTCCTCCTGTATGATCTGCGCCGCAGACTACCGCCTATTGCTTAAACCTGGTGATCTCCTCCTGTTTGATCTGCGCCGCCGACTACCGCCTACTGCCCAGCCCTGGTGATCTCCTCCTGTATGATCTGCGCCGCCGACTACCGCCTACTGCCTAGCCCTGGTGATCTCCTCCTGTATGATCTGCGCCGCAGACTACCGCCTATTGCTTAAACCTGGTGATCTCCTCCTGTTTGATCTGCGCCGCCGACTACCGCCTACTGCCTAACCTTGGTGCCATCGTGTAGATGGAGATTCCGCTATGATCTGTCAATTATTTGTATCGTCTAACTCATCTATTCTTTAGGCTGGCTCGGTGCCCTACCCGGGTGTGTGACCTAATTTGTCTTCCCTCTTTCAATGTCATCGCACGTGCATTATTGGGCCACCCTCCCACAATCGTAATATCGTGTCCGACATGTCCGATGAAGATTCCGTTAGGACCTAGCAAACCTTCTGAACAGCATTAACCTATCGACCCTTATTATTGTTATATTACATACTTCTATTTTAGGTTGGCTTGGTGCCTTGCCCTGGTGCTTGACATGTATCTTCTCTCCGCTCTCCAACGTTATCGTCCGTGCGTTGGGCTACCGCCTCACGATGGTGATCTCCTGTCTGATCTGCGCCGCCGGTCTGGTGGCCACCAGTTTCATCCACGAGCTCTGGCCCGCGTTCCTGTCCTACAGTCTGCTGGTCGGCGGCAGCAGCGTGGTAATTTACACTGCGGGGTGCGTCTACACCACGCAGTTCTTCGATCAGAAGCACTGCACTGGGCCAGTGTCCACCGGTGGTATGTGCTTTGAAATCGGTAAGTCAATTGTGGGGAATGCGGGGGCACTTAATCCCGACAAAATAGCCTGCATTTCGGTAGAGCAGCAACAAGTATTTAACGTCACGGTAACTAAGCCTGTAAGTCAATGGGATATCGTCCTGAATGACATAGTTCTTACTTCAAATGTAAGGAGGGGAGACTCGAATATTGGAGTGAATAGGGGGAAATATGGTGCATTTGGAAGAGGTGGGTAGAAGGATAGATCGAGCGGGAGAAGGGGGGGGGTGTATAAAGAGATAGATGGATGTAGGAGATGCCTACCACCCTCTCGTTCACTTCAATACTAATGTATTTTATATATTTCCTCCCTTTCTATATAATTATCTCCCTCTCCTCTTAATACTAAGACCCCGTTTACAGTGCAGGGCCGGGCCGAGACGCGTCTCGGCCCTGCTTAAATTGCGGTACTCGGCCCCCCCAATTTTGTTGCGTTTACAGTGGCGGTCTCGGCCCTCGCGGCCCGGCCGCCCTTTCAATTTCTTGTCGTAGTGGCGCTCTGCATGTAAACAAACCATTATTTTGGGTTCGCGCTGGGGTCACAGAACAAAGGCGCGTTATTTGCAATGAATTGTTTTCCCAATTTGGTACCGCATTTGGCCCTGCGTGCGTTTACAGTGAGAAAAAGCGGGGCCGAGACGCGTCTCGGCCGCGGCCGAGACTACCTCCAGAGCGGGGCCAAATGCGCGGCCACTTTTGGCCCCGCATTTGCCCTTTTGAGCGTTTACAGTGAAAAAAAGCCGGGCCGAGACGCGTCTCGGCCCGGCCTTTTTTTCACTGTAAACGGGGTCTAACTGATCTTCGATCTCTTTCATGTCTGTTTCGTTCATGCAGCTATCCTCATCTACAGCCCCGTCATCAACATCACGGCCAACGCGTGGGGGTGGAGATGGTGCCTTCGCCTTCTCGGCGGCATCACCTTCGTCTACACCGGCCTTCTTCTCTGCTTCATTCGACCTCCACCTCGAAATCTGTTCTTGGATGACGATGTCGACGAGGACGGTGTGAAGGAATACAAATCACTGAAAGGTATAATGGCGAAAATTTTCAAATTTGTGTTACCGACATTTATCATCATTATGTTCGCCATGCAAACCTGGAATCGCAAGAATTTGTTATCGCACAATGTAATTATAATTTATTCGATTGAAACCAAAAATTCGTTATACAATATAAATCGTTATTTTGGCTTGTATATCACAACATGGAATGACGTGCAGCATGACATAGTAAACATTATATGTCTGATCGGATTCGGAGATAACTCGATTTATGTTATATTCCTTTAATAGGCGATCTAGTGGAGGTCGATGGAAAGACGAAGGCGGACGAGGTGGTAATGCAAGCCGAAGAAGTAGGGGTTGACGATAATTTGGAAGACGATGATAACGAGGAGGGAGGAGAGAATGAGGATACCCGTGTATCCAAGGGAGATACCTCATCTTTCAGGATATACCGGGAGTTGCTAAGGAAACCGCCTTTCTGTATCTACGTGATTGGTGTCGTGGTATCGTTTACCACTCTCTCCTTCATCCACATCAATCTTGTAAGTTCATCATTGTTGCCTATCAAAATTAAAACAAAAATATAATAGAGCTCAGTTCCAAAAGGCGCTAAATCCACTTCCCATAAAAATTGAGTTAACGATATATGTACATTTATAAGCTATGTAGCTATCTAGGAATCTACATTTTACGAAAAATTACTCACTCAAAATCAAAATATAGAAAATTACATTTTCATATTCCCATAGCCACGTGTACAAAGTTGGGCAAAGAAACCTGTTTTCATCGAAAGTTGAAAACGTGGATATAGCGCCTTTTGGAAGAAAGCTCATACAGTGAAACCTACGTAAGGAAAACCAGAAAAGCGGTCATTGTAACATATGCAATAGACAGATGAACTCTATAGACAGGTGCCATAACACGGTTTATCTCTGCAGGAGATCGTTTTCGGTGGCCAATATTGGCAGGTGTTGGCTGCGTGGCCACTAAGACATGTTTGACTGAATGGTTGACATCATCATCATCAAATTCCGGTAGCGCTGCAGAGCGCTCAAGTAGTTTTGTTATCAGTTATTTCAAAATGTGTATGAACATTTTGCCAAAAATAACTAGCAGTTATAACGTCTACTTACTGCGTTACTGAGACGATGAAATGCCGTGTCGAAAGTATACCCGCAATTTTGTGATTGTACGTGCTGTCAATGTGAAATATGATCTCGTCTGTACAAATATATAACATTTTAAAAGGTTTTTTAATTGACCTCTGAATATTACAGTCACTTGCTAAAAGTTAGCAACGGCTCATAAACCTTTGGTCGTTATATTTTACGACCTTGTGTCAAAATTCTCGGTTTCATTTATATACAAGATTCTTAATGCTCTTAACCATTGACGTTAAAATTGATTAGTCAATTAACGTCCTTCGCCAGGAATTCAACAACATCGGCCAAGGGTTATGCCGTTGGCGTCTGTATTCTTCCCGTATTCTTATCCACATTCTCATGATTATACCATATTAAGTCCAGTGCTTGACACTCGCTCTGGCCCGCTGACCCAGGGCCAGTGAAATTGCACTTTGGGCCATCAAAAATGTATAAAAGTCATCTTTTTGGTGGCTCGATCGGGCAAGTAGATTTTCACCCCGACATTGACAAAATTAGAAAAATCTTGTTTTCTTCCATGTCATTCTTCATCTATATATAATCTCAAGTTTGATCAGGAAAGAGTGATATTTTGAATAGTAAGAAGTTTACTCATGAAATAACATTTTTGGGCCAGTAAATTGTTCACTCGGGCCACCAGAAAAGGGGAAGAAATTATTTCACTGGCCCGACCGAGCCACTGACAAAAAGGTAAATGTTGAGCCCTGCGCATTAACCACGATTATCAACTTGTTGTCATCCTTATAGATTCTTTCCTTAGGTCCTGTAGGTTGCGTTCTGGCAGCGGAGGGTGTGTCTGATGATATGAAATCGATGATACATTCCTGACTTGCTAGGTGGCACCCTTCGTGATTGAATGTTAAAGTGAAAGGGTCGTCGTGTTATAGAGAGCGCTTTTTAACCAGTCTTCAGAGAGGCGCCATGTTAATACGCACACGTGGCACACAGCTACACGATCAGATCAAGATCTCGCTGATGCATTCCTTGTCTCTAAAGACGTTCCCGAACTTGAACTGAAGTATCAAGTATGTCACCGTAGTGAAATAAAATAAACTCAAATGCAAGCGTTTCCAGCCATCCTTGACTATGGTTACCTCCCACCCACCACCAACACAAATGTAAACGTTTCAACCTCCCTTTCCGTTCATGTTCATTATAGGGTAGCTACCTCACAGCGGAGGGCGTGGCCGATGACAAGATCGCGCTGATGCATTCCCTGCTCGCCGGGGGCGCCCTGTTTGGACGTGCCTTCATTCTCCTCGTCCACCTCCTCCCGTTCTCAATCATCCTCACCTACCCAATTCTTGCCGTAGTCGCGGCCATGTGCTCCGTCGCTGTAACGGTGGTCAGCCAAACGTGGATCTTCTACGGCTACGCATTTCGTAAGTTTTTAGTTTTTCTAGCTGCGATTCATTATATCGTCACCTCTCAGTAACAGTGATCATCCAAACGTGGATCTTCTATGGCTACGCATTTCATATCAAGTTTTGTTTTTACATTCACCTCAATCGTTTCTCTCCGATTCATCATGTCATCACCTCTCACGACCATCTAAACATCACTATCCTTAATATTACCGTCATCATCAAGACAATTGTTGTTGTCTTCGTCAGCATCACCATAATTTGCATCGTCAACATCATAATCATCATTATCATCATCATCATCATCATCATCATCATCATCATCATCGTCGTCATTATCATTGTCGTCATAATAAATAGTTAATTGTATTTATCAGAATCCTGATCATCATCAGCAGCATCAACATCAGCATCAGCATCACCTCCATCATCATCCTCATAATCAATAATTAATTAGATTGATCAGCATCATTACAATCAGCAGCAGCATCAATACCAGCATCAACATCACCTTCATTATCATCATCAGCAGCAGCAGCAGCGGCATGCATCACCGTTGTAGCTTGTATAATGATGTACGAACAGAAATGTTATTTATTATAGTTAGCTCAACAGGACTATAATGTGAGAACAGAAATAACGGTGAAAATCAATTAGGCCTTCCTGTTATTTGTTCATGACAGTCCTTAAGGGGAGAGAGCTGTGTTGTTTATTTGCCATTATTTATTGTACATTTACATATTTATTTCATTTCATTCCATTTTTGAACAGTGATGGGCATTATACGCGGCCAGTATTTCTCTCTGTCAACTGGTATCGCTGTTGAGTTGAGCGGTCGGTCCAGAGCTGCCGAGGCCTACGCCATGACGTTCGGTGCCTGGGGAATAGGTAGCGCACTGGCAGCGGTCCTACCGGGTAAGTCTACTTAAATTTACTGTAGATGTCTTACGACACAGGCCCGTGGGCAGGGTTGTGTTGGGTGCGTACGCAGGGACACAGCCCCCAAAATACAGAAAGGAGAAAGGTCCACTTTCTATCGGTCTTGGCCATCTAAACCCGTGGTCTTGGGCCTGTTCGGTCCTGTTGAAGACACCTCCCCCCCCCCCCCCCCTGCTTACACAACTAAACCAGTGATCTAGGTCTCGGCCTCAATTTTGTTGGGAGACGGACCCCCCCCCCCCCCCCCCCCCCCAGCCCCTCGCTTACACGACTCGACCAGTTGTCTCGGTCTCAGCCACGATCGGTCTCGGTCCCGTTTTTGTAAATTACGCACCCCCCCCCCCCCCCCCCCCCTTAAGAAGTCATGGCTATGGGCCTGTGACAGTTATGTTAACGGGATATTTAAATCTGCTTTAGAGGGTGCTTTAAACAAAGAAAGTATCTATAGTGCAAAACTATTAGTTCAGGAATAGGAAAAGCTCATATGTTAAAACATTTTACAAATATATATTATTATTTATTATATCCCTCATGAGATCGTTTTACCATTGAATTTGACAAACGATAGTTTTGGACAACTCGCACAATAACGTGACCGGGGTTGTTAGTAAAAAAATTAACACTAAAAGTTCGTTACGCGCTCGTTCCATAGATCATGTGTTTTAGCCAGATGCACACGCGAACATATTTGTACAGTACCCTATGGCGCACACGTTCTAGTCACGTGATTGGCCTTGTCGGTAAAAAACTAACACTAAAAGTTCGTTACGCGCTCGTCTAAACCCACTTAACACCGTAATGTATTGTGCGCACGCATTAAAATTTGCGCTTACGTACAAAAATCGTTGCGCGGTAAAATTAAATTTACGATATATCGTTTAATTTGTGATCGGAATTTAACCGAGGAATTAAACGGGTACTTTTGCCTATGGATTATCATTGGATCATTTAGCTTTTGTGAATTTGATTAAAATGGCGAAGGAAAATCCAAGATTCGAATTGATATCCGATGAGGATTTGCTCAAGCTTTTGGACGAAGGAGACAGCGAGAGCACTAAAAGACAAATACAATTCGCTGTCGAAATCTTCACCGAATACCGCCGTGAATGTGATACGGGGGCAGGAGCTGCGCCTACGGCTACGGCTACCTACGGTAACGTACCGGTACCCGAGCTCGACGACATTCTTGCGAAGTTTTTCGCGGGTGTTAGGAAAAGAGACAAACAACTTTATTCCCAAAAGTCGATGAACGTAATTCGTTATGGCCTGCAACGACACTTCAAGCGTGTAGCGAATGGCGACATCGGCGGAGCAAGTCAATTCCCTCTTTCCAACCAAGCGTTTAAAGCGATGCAGAAAAAACTAAAAAAGGAAGGAAAATCTGAGACAACCCACAAAGAGGCAATCAGCAAAGAGGATCTCCAGCTAATGGAGAACTCCTTTGATTTGGAAACACCCACCGGGCTGCAACAGAAGGTATTTGTAGATATAATGCTCTATTTCGCCAACAGAGGGATGGAGAATTTGAGGGTGATGCGGCCTGAGGATTTCATCCTGGGAGAAGAGGATGGACGTCGCTATTTTAAGAAAAGGGACAGCGCGACAAAGAATCACAAAGACGACGGCGAGGCGAGCCAGGGAGGACTCATGTTTGAAGACGGCTCACGCACTTGTCCAGTGGAATCACTGTTGAGGTACAAGGACAAGTTGAACCCGGAATGCCCCTTCCTGTGGCAAAAGCCAAAGCCAAAGGGCTGTTGGAAGGATGATGACGAGTGCTGGTACATAAAAGTACCAATCGGGAAGAATACCCTTGGCCAAATGACGAAGAAAATCTCGGAGCAGGCAAATACCTCCATAAAGTACACCAATCACTGCCTCCGCGCAACGAGCATAACCATCCTAGACAAGGCTGGATTTCCGTCAAGGGATGTAATGACCGTATCAGGTCATCGGTCCGAAACCTCGATCAAACACTACAGCAGAACCAGCACCGGCCAAAAAAGAAAAATGAGCGACACGATTTCATCTATGTTCAACAAGAAGGGCAACCACCAGGTCCAGAATCAATGCCAAACGCGAGATCTGCAACAATTCCCCGGAACGCCCCCTCCCCCGGTTCTTGTTCCCGAGGTTGATATGCGACTGCGAGACATCCCATCAACTTCGACAGCACAGGGCCCAGCAAGCAAGCCGTTCAATGTTCAATTAATGAACAACACTTCACCTGTCATCACCGGCGGAAATGTGTCATTTGGCAACCACGAATGCAAATCCTCTACGTTCAATTTTCAAAATTGCGAGGTGCACATTTATCAAAACAAGTAGTCTAGGTGTCGAGATCAGTCTATGACATGTAAATATGTTAAAATTGTTATGTTCAGGTGTTACTGTTAATGTTATACTGTTATTATATTCGACTGTTTGAGTTACAACTTTACAAGTAACTGTTATTCTAACTTCTGCCTGGACTTTTGGAAGTTTCGCCCTTTTTAAGTGCGAATTATAGACTGGACCACGATTTAATGAAACAAAACTAGTTACACCTACATTGACTCGATTGTAGATAGCCTAGGTGTATTCATGATTCATGGACATGATAGACACGTGGACGCATAATTAGACACAGACTATTTACAACTTCTACTAAAGAATGAAAGTCTTCAATAATCAAGTTCAAGAGAGTACTCCCGGCCTACAGAGTGTTTTAAACTTGGTACCTAAATACTTACATCAAACGGATCGATGCCAGCATGCCATGGCGTGCACTGCCATACGACTCATGCAGTCATGACTCGATCATGTGGATGGAACTGGGAGATTGCAGGTTCATCGACATGAGGATCAAGGAATCCTGGATGGCTGGCGACTGGTGAGTCTATAATTTATAATACCGTTTTCGTCTAGATCTCAGCTCTTATGCCTAATTCTATCATCAATTACATGGAATGGTAGACAATATACGCGACGAATCGTAACCTCAACCCCAAAATCAGCTGATTGATAAGCGTGTGTGCCGATCCAGCATATGCTGCCTGCCGGCCGTTATTAATTATGTATAGCAAGGGGTTGCAATACCGAACGGGTTGTATTACCGTACATGCAAATTCCAATAGGAAAAACGTTCGAATTTTGAAAGTTGAATTTGAAAGTCGGCATTAACGGAGGATAATAAATGGATGTTTAGCAAACATTTTCCACCATTTCCCGAAGAAAATAAGCGCCCTGAGGCGTTATACGCGCATTTTGCCGCGCACCAGTGGCAGCGCGCATGTCAATGACATTCCCATGCAAAACATTCACGTTTGGTGCGTCCGGTTAATACAACCCGGTTTGTGCGCTACAAAAAATTCTGCTTTCTTGAAAGGGTGCCGTAAAAGTTCAATTTGCGTAAGTTTGCCGCTTTTTTCTACGAAATAAGTTATCAATTCTTTATCTTGAGAATATATAGATCACTTATTTGTGTTTTATTCATATCTCTGTTCTTCATGTTGATCGTTTTCATGGCGTAAAGAAATGGTATCCGGTAATAGGACCCAATACCATACGTACAAGGCCGGCCCACCATATGTACCACACACGTACGTACGCAATTAGTATATCGTCGATAAAAATAGATCTTATGCGTAGCATATTGTGACGTCATTATGCTCTTTCTTTGTGTAACTGCGCGATGGCGCGATGCATACTAATTATACGCTTAAGCTAACCAATCGCCTGAGGTATTGGCACGGTATTGCGCTATAATATGCGTAATAACGCCATGTATCGCGCGAGATAAGATCTTAGCTAGCCAGCTGTGATCGCGTTATATCGATACCGGATAAATACGATCGAGTAGAACTGACCATAATCTAACCAAGTCCAAATCATGAAAAAGTTAACATAATTTCACATTTTGTCATACTGATGAGGGATATAAAACAACTAACGAATGGGCTTGATTGTGATAGGCAAATCTATTACCTCGGTGGGCTCAAAATGATTATTACCCTCAGCTACGCTTCGGGTAATAATCATTTTGAGCCCACCTCGGTAATAGATTTGACTATCACAAGAAGCCCATTCGTTAGTTGTATATTAATCTATGCAGAAATATATTAAAGCAATGGTATGTTGTGGCTTTGTCTATACTTATTGTTCAGTTGCCTTTACACATTAACTGATGAAATATTCATGTATATTTTACCCTTTTCGTGTGATGTTCCAGGCGTCACACACCAGTTGACGGGATCTTACAAGCTGGCATTGGTTCTCGGCGCCGCGCTATGGGGGGTCTCCGTCATTCTATTTTCGGTCATGTACGTCATCCATCGGCGACCGCGCACGCGCGCACGGGCGCACAGACTCAAGTCTGACCCGGAAGCAGATGTAGATATGGAGGAGAAAAGTCGACTGAAATCTGACCTCCGATCAAGTGTGAAAAGGGAAGACCAAGCGGTCAGTTATCGCTCTAAAGACAATCGCTCTCCTGGAGATCTGCGAGTGGCACAAGGGGAACAGTATACAGTCATCGAAAAGATGTCATCTGTTTGATTGTTATTTTATTTTAAATAATACAGTTGGCATTCACACCAGGTCCACTGTCGTTCAAGACAGTGACGAGTATATTACAAACAAATACAAGACACAATAATGTTGCTTCCAAAATTATCTGATTATTACAATATTTAATAGGCCTAGATATATTTATAACAATTCTGAAGAAAACTAGGGGTGATACTTACAGGGTAGTATACGGATAACATAATACGGGCTTTTAACAGTAAGCTAGAATCACAATTATGATTATGTACTTTGTGAAAAAGGGATGGACGCAAGTTTGACCGGAACCAGGTTTAGACATGGATTTGACTTGCATAATCATAAGAAATTAAAGAATAAATTACCTGATACAGTGATAGTGTAAAAGAGAACCGCTAAGCGGGTTTAAATAACCACCGTTTTACTTTTACTAACAGTCACCGTCCGTTTCATCTGGCTTCCTTTTTTATGTGAAGAAAGACTGTATTTTTTGTTGAGTGAAAGAAACTAAGCATTTTCGGAACGAATAAAGACAAAAAAGGACATAATGTATAACGAATAACGAAATCAAGCAGGTGGAAGTATATAACGAATAAACGCAAATAAGAAGGAAAATATATTGTGAAAATTCATAATTATTGAGACTTATTGATGACAAAACTTGACTGGTGAACAAGAAAGAAGATAAATGCGTGGTAATTATAATTTCAACTGACATACGAATCATATGGTAATCATTTTCATCATTAACATTTTAATTGTACAGTATATTTTTACCATGGGTATACAAGAGGCTTGCCGCAATTGTTTTGGTAACCATTTACCTAACGTGCGAATAACTAAGTCTGTCTTTCATCATTTCATCCCATCAACATTGAATATGTATAATGAGGCTGAGTTTTTTTCGTTGACATAATATCGTGTTACCGTAGATAAATGTATATGAACAATTCAAAATTGTCGTATGTCTGCATGTGGTTCGCAAAGGCCTTATAATTATATTTTGTTGAATTTGTTGAATAGAGCGTCCGTCTGATGCACGGAAGGTCGTGGGTTCGAACCCCGGCCGGGTCATACCAAAGACCATCATACGAACGGTACCTAAAACATACCTTCTAGCCAAGCGCTCGGCATACCTAGAGTGGAGTATAGGGTAATGTTATGCAGGGCCCGCTGGAAGAGAAGTGTTCGTCACTGAAGTTGCTTGCCTGGGTTAATAAAACGTTATTTGTTAGTATTAGTATTTAAAGTTTGTTGATTGGTGATGGTGCATATATTGTTTATATTTAATAGTTTTGTAACAAAACGGGGTGGCCCACAAAAAAAGAACGGCATACTTCCCAAAATATGGGAACGAAACGACATGGGCATATAGGGAATCATTCACAGAGAAAATTATACCAAGATAACACATTTCGGTAAGGTATTTTTAGCTGTATTATAGCGACTTTATTGACAGATTATTGTGTTTTCTAATTTTGTCCAATGTTAACAAAATTGTGCCTGGAAAATGGGCTACCCCGTAAATAAGAGGGGAGTGTCGCAGTATATTGGTTCGGGCCTTCGTCTTTCAATACGAGGGTCGTGTGTTCGATTCCCAGCCGCGGCAAGTGTGTCCTTCAGCAAGACACTACATCCACATTTGCTGCTCTCAACCCAGGTGTAGTAAATGGGTAATTGGCGGGAATTTTCCCCTTTAAATGCTTGAGTGCCTCATCATGGTAGCTCGGCTAAAGCCAAGGTAATAATGCTCCGAGCGCTTTGGGACTTCGGTGATAAAGCGCTATATAAAAATGGATATTATTATTATCATTATTATAAGGATTTTATTATAAATATATTATACTAATGACGGAGAATCACCTTTTCTATCCTCGAAGCATTTTCAGTTGGTTGTCAAGTTTACAAATCTATTTTTATTTTTATCAAAGATATATATTTGTTTTGATAGTATACTCGTTTTTTGTTTTACATCATTCATATAAAATCTTCCACCATTTTGTATTTTGAACTGATATATTATTGACTTGAATATGTATTCACACAGCAAATTAGATGTGTATAAAAGTTAAAATTTTGAACAACCAAGATCTTGGTTGTTCAAAATTTTAAACAACGTTGTTAGAGGGACCGGCTTAAACAGCGTTTTTGGTTGTTTAAAAAGTTGTTTAATTTTGTTTTACTGTGTATAGGTTTAGTACGAAGCCATCATTATTATTGTAATCGGCGAAATGTTGAGTTGAATATCCTTGTCACGCTAGGGAGTATATAGCCATATTGTGTTTGTTTGCTCTTCTCTCGGTATTTGTTACTGTTTCCATTAGATAATAATGGTATTTATAATAATGATAATAACAATGATATATATTTATAGAGCGCAAATTGCAATAAAGCCTCTAAGCGCTATTACCATTACCCGTGGGGTGTATCACAAAGATCCTAAGTTGAACTTAACTCTAAGTTGGACTTAAGAATCATGGAAAACCTTTAGTTTCTTTGATTATTTTTTGGAAAAAGGCCTAGCCTACAATGTTGATTCAAATCATTAATATTTTTCTATTTTCACGGAGATTTCATTTTCTTAATGTAAAATGTATATGAAAAGTCAGACAATATTTGTTTTTGTTTTTTGCTTTGAATATATTTTATTCCAAATGGCTTACCATACTTTTTCAGTACAACTTAGAGTTAAGTTCAACTTAAGATCTTTGTGAAACAGCCCCCCGGTCAACGGAAACTGCAATCAAACGTGCACACAAAGTGCACATAACATAAGCTTCTTTGCTATGTCCTATATTATTATTGTTAGAAGGTGTTTTTGTATACGGCATGCATTTCTCCCATAATAATAGGTTTTCCAATCCATTTTCAAACTATCGTCAATCAAATATCAAATTCATACAAGTTAGTAATGAATGAAATTGAATGACGATTGTTTGAAAATGGATAGGAAAACCTACATTATGCTTTGTTTTGCATAATTTGTATTATGTTTGCTTTTTAAAGGGATGTCAGTTGGTATTTTTATATATCATATTCGGTCATATTACACCTTAATATTATAGTTTCCGAGACGGGTAATAAGGGATTATAATGTGTTTATCTACCGTAGTTATTAAAACCCTATTATGATTGTTATAGGAAACCTCACTATGTTGTGAAATTATAATTTACATTATCCGTTGTTTTGCCCGTCTTCCCTTGTTTGAGATGAGGGCTTTTAAATTTGGTATAGAATCTACATATCCCTCTTTTAAGGCTGAAAATAAGCGGTTTAAAGGTTGTATTTAATAGTCAGAATTAATTTCGGTTCCCCCCCCCCCCCCCCCAAAAAAAAAAAAACCCTCACCAGTAATGTAAAAATATTAGGACACACGTGATTCCCTTTGTATTTGAGAGGAGGGCACATTTATACAAGACTTATATTATACAGAACAACCTTATTACTTTTCTGAGATTAGTTGAAAGTACCAGCCTTCTTGCAAACCAAACTAATACAAAAGTGTTAATTTGTATTGTTTAATTTCCTTTATTCGGGATTAATCTAAAACCTCAACATTTTCTCTAAAACTGAAAATTAGAGTTGTTTGTCATTTATATTAACCCGTTGTGCTTAAACTCTATGTCGTGGGACAGTCCATGTGAATTTCTATATCTAGAGCGTAACATGTAAAGCACTCTTTAAAAAAAAATTTAAAGTGGTATATTATAGTGCAATTCGCAAGAACGGATTTTTGTTGTCTTTCATTAAAATAAAATGTTGTTTATGAACCTCAACGCCCTTTACTATATTATTACTGCAGTTTGCCCTTTTACACGCAATAAGTCGTGTGTCTTTCATTTAAAGAAATATTATGTTTCCAATTTGTGTTGCATTAAAACGGGTTACATTTTCTATTATTGTATATCATTTTGTATCTTTAGATGTCGTTATAGGTAGTAGTAGTATCTTTGTTAAAACGCACTTTGTCTAAAATAATAATTTGTCATACAACAGTTATGCTCTATATGTTTTTCATTGTTGCAAACTTGTGTATTCAACAAGTAAATGTGTTTGTAAACTTTGTATTATACTTTAAGTATGATTTCATGTAAATTGTCGTAGTGAATTGGTATGAATATGTAGGCTTGTTTGTGCTTGTACGCAATATCATTGTGTGGGTTTGAAAAGTACCTGATGACCATGGGTAATAATAATTAAATAATTATTTTAGCGCAGTAGATATATATTTATAGTATAAGCTGCGGTATATAAATGTTTATATTATTATTATTATTTATTATCATTACATCATGTTTATTTGTAAGACATTTGAAAATAAGACGCAAACATTCTGTAAGAAGTGATATGAAGTGTTAAAAAAATCGAAGTTAGTATGAATGTAACTATAATCGTTATAACAATATTTGTGTGTATTATATGACATGTCTTATGTTCTTTTTATAACAGGGTATTTAAAAAGTACAGGTTATATATATGTGCCTTTTTTAATTACAGGGATGACAATAATAAGAATGCAATGTTTGTAAAACTGCATGGGTAGGCCTATAATGTTTATATTTTTGGTAATAAACATGTTTTTCATAAGAATTTCATAAAAAACATGTTTTTGTTACTGCCTTCTGGTAAAGGTGCCATAAGCGATTAAATTCACATTTACAAAAAATATATTATTGAATATTGTATTGTATTGTATTGTTTATCAGGCGTAATTATACAACAACAAAAAAGAATAGGAAACATAAGGGGACATTTTTTTGAAAAAACAAAGAAGATAATAAGGTGTGAACATAGGGAACAGGTTAACACATTCTTCATCACACAAACTCGTGCATATAAATACACACGCATATATAGACACCAATTGACACATTGAGTATCATATAAATTATGTAGTTAGAGTAAACAACACACAAGTAAACCGTACTTCGAATCATGCAAAATTTCTTTGTGATAGAAATAGTAGCATGCCCATAGGGCATTACCTTCAAAATAATGATGTATAATTTATCAAAAACAACTTCACGCATCAGTGATTATGATGACGCCATATTGTATATCATTAACAAGTCTCCGTGTCCAAGTTGAAATATAGTACTTTTTTAAACAAAAATAATTACGAATTATTAAGAGAAATAAAATTGGCAACAAGAGTAGTTTTTGACCGATTGTCATCACACAACATCAACAACAACAGCAGCGTTTAGAGTCAAGAGGTTAAACGATACTAGCCCGGTCACATATCAACGGATTGCGCAAACGTACGTCAAACGGAGAGCTAAAATTTTCATCCGTTTCTTGTCCGTTCCTTGTCCGGTGATGTACGTTGTTCTATGTTTTGTACATGAAGCAATGGAGACACGACTTTCATCACCGGATAATTTAATTTCGCAAATTGTCTATTCGTTGTGCATACGTTTCCGCTGTCCGTTGATATCTGACCGGGCCATAAACGATAATGGGTGCATCTTCTCCTTGAGGGGAATTCATGGTCTGTTCTCTTCTAAATTCCCTCCATCCAGTGACCAAAAGTAGCATTGGGCATGATTGTCGGGAGAGGGTAAAAAGTGCCAAGGGTGGGAAATCTTTCATTGAGTAACGTGATAGCAAGATCAGTAATTCATTTCAATGAAGTAATTTTTGTTTTTGGGCTCATTAACACCATTATTTTGTACGTCGTTTAAACATAGTCCGATGGACAATACACCAATAGTGTATCACTATCTTGCTGAATTTACAATTTAATATACTCTTTTTCAAAAGATCGTCCCGACCAGTTTCTAGTCGGTTGTATCCAGTCGGGGCGGGGCGGGGCGGTGGGGGGGGGGGGGGGGGGGGGGGGGGGGGGCAACTAGTCAATAGTATAATTCTAGACCATTTCCCTCCGTCTGTTATTTCTCCAGCAACGCTATTATGCCCCATCACTTTGCTAAGCTGAAGAGAGGGCGCAATTACAATTACATGTACATGAGAACGCGTCGTCGCTCTAAATTACAAAAAGGGATAGTTGAGTTTTGGTATAGAGGGCGCTACACAAAATAATTGTTTGTGAGATAATGAAAAACCGAGTGTCAAATTTGAAAGAGCATACAATTTGAATTACAGAATAAACTTTATTTGATCAAAATCGGTTTTGAGACGGCTGAAATATCGATAAATATAACCATTTGTAATTATTGTTGGGCCCCACAATAATTTTGAACCAACCGTTGACAAAAACAAAAATGCTTACACTTTTCAAAAATTTACAAAAGATGTATTTAAATATTTGTTGATGATCTTATTTTAATAAAACATCACATGCACAGTTAAAAAAATTAAAAAGTTGAAAGTTGAAACCAATCAGTTTTTAGAGACCGTCCTCTTGAGTTTTAACTGCTCTTTTTGAATGATAAATTTTTTTTTTACTTAGTCGTTTGTAATTTGTTATACCTTTCGAGCATGGTGGAGTTATATATAACTTTTAGTTTGTAATGTAATGGTGCAGGTTTCGGTTACTAACATTTACTAACCTTTAGTAAAGGACATGCGTACGTGGTAATGAGTGAATGGTTTCGATATAATACAGGGAATATCAGAACAGAATATGTGACATCCGTGATCACATGCGGATATAAAATTAAAATGTACGTCTTCAAATCAACTCGCTTTAGAAAATAAGACCAATAAAATCAACAATCATTCTACTACCTATACCAATTCCCCATCTGTTATTTATCAAGCACTACACCGCCTATATGAACCATCGTATGTTATATCGATGATATGAACCCATACCACATGCGCTAAGCTGCATGAAGAGAGGGAGCAATGCCGATTTTGATCAGAGCCGTATTACAGCTTTGGGAAAAAAAATTTCAACCTAGCACTTTTTGGTCCCTATTTTGATTTTTACACAATTTTGTAAGTTTTATGACATTTCCAATAAATATTATCATTGTCAATACGGTTTTCTACCACGTAATGTATGCTTTAAATTGGAAAAATAGATGATTTGTGTTAATATTGCGTGGACTTTGACCATTCTTGTGTCCTAGAAGGCACCCTTTTTCAAGTTAGTGAGGGGGGGGGGGGGTATGGGATATTATGCCCCCGCATTTTTAGGGTTTAGCATGTCTCTCTTTGCCTTTAAAGGGATCTACTTTGTGCAAAAAGTGATGAGTGTTTGATGGACGTTATATGGCCGAGTAATGAGCAAACATGCAAAGTGATATTCACTTACTCATTGTACTCACTTTGTACACGGTTTTCGCGGTCCAGTGGATAATTTAACATCTGAACACTTCAATCGTAAATATCTTTTTAACGAAAGGGAAAGCTTTTATTGTTAATACGAATACAACAATGTATGAGGGAACCGCTAGAATCCCAATTTGATTTTGAGGATTTGGACAATGTTACTAATATAAGTCCCCTACACACACGCACAAACACACAAACACACACACACACACACACACACACACACACACACACACACACACACACACACACACACACGCACACACACGCACACACACGCACGCACACACGCACACACGCACACACACACACACACACACACACACACGCACACACTCGCACGCATACACACGCAAGCAGTCACACACGTACGCACACACACACATGCACACCAGTGTTGTATCCGAGTCCACCCAATCCGAGTCCAAGACCGAGTCCGAGTCCAGACTGTCCGAGTCCGAGACCGAGACCGAGTCCAGACCATCCGAGTCCGAGTCCGAGTCCGAGTCCAGACCATCCGAGTCCGAGTCCGAGTCCGAGTCCAACTCTTTTTTTTTTTTTTTTTTTTTTTAATTTTACATTGATTCATTTTCTTTTCCAAAGGCAATTGATCTATCACTCGATCAAGTGATTAACCCTAGATATGTGTCACATAATATGCACTCATTCAGGGCTCCACACTCACGTTTTTTTTTAACAGGCCCTTTTGGGCCAGTAGATTTGTTTCAATTATTGTATGGGTATATTCGTTGTATTACTTATGGCGTTATGAAAGGTAATATAATCACCCAACTTTGTGAAATATTATGTATGCGAGCGAGCGGAGCGAGCTTGAAAATTTTACCTATTTCACAGCGGAAAATTGCCATTTATTTCAATTACTGTATGGGTATATTCGTTTTATTAGCTCATCCGACCCGAAGGGCCCGATGAGCTTATGCCATGGCGTGGCGTCCGTCGTCCGTCCGTCCTTCCGTCCGTCCGTCCGTCCTTCCGTCCGTCCGTCCGTCCGTCCGTCCACAGTTTTCAAAATGCTTCTTCTTCGTTATTTTTCAACCGATTTTGATTCTGATTGTTTCATAAGATAGGGCTAGGAGGGGGATTTAAAACTTCTACACAGAATCGTGAAATTCATTATATATGGTAATTTATGCAAATGTATTCGAAATCACAAAAAATGCTTCTTCTCCTTCATTTCTCGACCGATTTTGATTTGGTTTGCTTTATCTGGTAGAGCTAACTTTGGTACACTAAACTTCTACACAGAATTTTGAAATTTTTCTCCATTAATTAATTATGGTAATTTTGTATTTATTTATTTATTTATTTATTTTTTAAATTATTTTTTTTGTTTGTTTTATTATTTTTTATTTTTTATTTATGTTTTTTTTGTTATTTTTTTTCTTTCCCATGTCCCTTCTGGGGCGTAAAATTTATATTTTTTTCACTCTAATTTTTTTTAAATTAATTTTTATGTCCCTTCCAGGGCATCACATTTTAATTTTTTGACCAGTTGAAAAGTGTACCACATGAAATTTGCGATATTTGATGTTGCGAGATGCCGGATGAGCGCTACGTCATTGACGTTCTGGTTACTTATGATATGGCGTTATAAATGGTAATACAATCACCCGACGTTGTGAAATATTTTGTATGCGAGCGAGCGGAGCGAGCTTGAAAATGTTACCTATTTCACAGCGGAAAATTGCCATTTGTTTCAATTATTGTATGGGTATATTCGTTTTATTACTTATGATATGGCGTTATGAAGGGTAATTTAATCACCCGACGTTGTGAAATATTATGTATGCGAGCGAGCGGAGCGAGCTTAAAAATTTTAGCAATTTCACAGCGGAAAATCCCAAAATCCCGGAGAAAATGAGGGAGAAAAGAGGGGAAAGGAATAAATGAAAAAAGGGACCCATGTCTCAGGATTTTTTAATGAAAAGGGGACCCATGTCTAAGGATCTTTTTGAAAAAGTCACCCTTCCCAGCGGCACATCCCCGTATACCCAATATACGTGAGCAGTACCCCCCCCCCCCCCCCCCCCCCGGGTGTTTGATAGCCGAACATTTTCAGAATCGCGGTGTCAATTCATAAAAAAGATAGTATAAAATGAAAGCATACCTATCAAATATAAGCTTGGGCTATTTGTTATGGATATGTAACTTGCGTGTCCATTCGTTTCCCACAAATGTGATTTTTTGCTCACTTTCTTGTCGGCTGTCAGTTCATTCGCGATCTCTTTTTCAAGCAACAATCGCTTGGTGGATTGGATAGAATATTTGGCTTGTTTCTTGCAGAATTATAGCACAGAATAGCCAATATACAAGTATACAAAATATACGGAAATTGGCCGGTCTCGAGCTGGACTCGGCCCGAGTCATCGAGTCCGAGTCCGAGTCCGAGGCCGAGTCCGGGGTCCCCGAGTCCGAGTCCGAGGCCGAGGCCGGCAATGCCGGCCTCGAGTCCGGACTCGAGACCAAGACCGGCCTCGAGTCATACTCTCTTAATGCGAAAGAGTGGATTCTCCGCTCTAGCTGTCGAGTGACATGCGTTTCAACTCTGAAAAGAGTTGAAATCGACTCTGAAAAGAGTTGAAATCGACGCCGCCGCGTGTTGAATAGGCGTTCGCGATAGTATAGGTATGAGTTACAGTTTCAACTCCGAGAGCGAGTTGAACAAAAATCGAGACACAGCCACTAAGGCAGCCAATCAGTGATCATCTTTGAGTCACGTCACGCGCGCGATAAGGAAAATTTAATTCGATGCGGGAATTGTTTGCACCGCTGTATATAGCTCGCTCTTCGTCATCATTTTGGACGTCGGAGATCGAAGATTTAGGAGATCGAAATCACATTCAGACGGTTCTATAATAAAGGAGAACTCAGTGAGGACTTCCGCAAAACACTTGAAGGTGAGTTTTTATCATGATTTAAGTTTATACTTAGACAAATCAATCTTTCACTTTCGGCTTTCATTTATACGCCAATTTGCAATCACAACGCAAACGTTACGGCGCGCACCAATGTAAGTGCGCGCGTGTGTGTGTGTGTGTTTGTGTGTTTGTACACGGGTGTGACTTGTCAAAAATGATGGTCAAACTCAAGCGATTAAATAGTTGAAACATAATTTCCCTTGCAACATGTTCAGGTAATTAGTATACTGAAATATTCTCTAAGTTCTAAAGATTATAGATGAACAGAATAATCG
>JBAMJV010012479.1:0-28868 GCA_037951105.1 Echinarachnius parma | reverse complement strand
TAGCCCTCGGAATATTTGGAATTTGGGCAGATTCAGCACTCTCGAGATGTGGCTTAAATTGTATCAACTTTCACATAATGAATTATATGGGGCGTTGTCCCTTATTTTGACTTGTTGATATATATTTGAATTATGTTCTTAATTTGTATTTCTTTATTTCTTTATTTTAATTTTATTTCATTTAAAATTGTTTTATTTACTTGATCTTTTTATTTATTGTTTATTTATTTATTTCTATTATTATTGTTATTATTTTTGTATTATTTATTCATAAGTTCATAACCACCCTCTTAATCTTTACCAGTGAATGACATTAGAAAGGTAATGACCCTTTCTTATCAGTTTAAAGAAAAAAATACCAAATTGATAACAAAAAGCATAACACTTTTTATAAGGACAAATATTTATTTCGAATTTTATTATAAACATGAGAAGAAAACCCATCAAGCCCATCAAGTAAACAAGTCATGTACTCGTGCCGGATTACTTCGAATTGTTGATTCATTTAAAAATAATCATCTTATTGTATTAAAGGTTTCGAGGTGAAAATGAAAGCATTTATTTTAAATATCCAAATTCCCCACTAAAATTATGTTATATGGCACTCCGCTGTATGATATTGGAAGTTATTTCTACCGAATTAAAAGAATCATTATCAGAGAAAAGAGTTAGCTGTATTCATTTGAAGATTGGCAAGGAACGGAGAAGTAGAAAGGGGAGGAGTGTTGTCCGATAAAATATAACATTATTTTGTAAATCAGTTTTGTTGGTGATGTTTTTCTCCTATTTCCTAGATGTTATAATATATAATTAAGATGGGCACACCATAATGCCACAAATCATTATTCAAGTGGTGTAAAACATAACATTACATTATACAAATATATTACTTCAAAAGTATCAATTGAAAAAAGCAAGCGAATGTATAGCTATACAATGACAACAATTTTTTTTAAAGCTTAATAAACACTCAAAATATATCCATCATTTATCAGTGTAAGCTAAACTTTGCTGTGATAACTCGATAATCGGATTCAAACAAAATATAATAAGAAGTATTTGGTTCTACTCAAACTTACCTTGGTCAAAAGTCCAAATGACTTGGGATAAACATTACGTAAAGGCGTAAAGTAACAGTGAGTCATAGGACAAACAACTCATAATTATGAACTGATAGACACGTATAAATACCAATATGACAAATGAATCGTCGAAAAATTTCCGATTTTTCGTAGTTACGTTTTTGCTGGTCCTAAATATATTTGTTTAGTTAGCACCCATTTATGCGTGCATCGATGTGTGCATCGATGGGTGCATCTATGTAGATGAAATACCTTGCTAATGTATATAATTCATGTTGAACCCAAGTCACGTGATTATAAGGGCACTGTCCATCAACACTTCCAGAAAACTCTACTAATAACAACTTTCAATTTAAAGGGATAGTTGAGTTCTGGTAAGGAGAGTACAGTTTTGGTCAAACTGAATTTTAGTAACCAAAACTTGCACCATTACATAACAAAATAATAATTATAACTTTACAATGCTTGAAAGGAATTTAAAATGACAAACGACTAAGTAAAAATCCTGTTATCATTCAAACAGAGCCGTTCGAACTCAAGATGACGCTCTCTAAAAACTCAATGGTCTAAACCATTTTAAATAAAATATTCTGCATGTAAAGGTTCATAAAAATAGTGATTAATAGATAAAGAGATAATCAACAACTATTAACAAAATTATTCTGAAAATGTTTGAAAAGAGGAACCATTAAACAAAATGTTAAAGGTTGGTTCAAAATTCTCTTATAATTGTGGGGCCCCACATTTTTTTACAAATTGATACGTTTATAGATATTTCAGCCGTTTCCGAACAGATTTTGATAAAATAAAGTTTATGCTGTTATTAAAATATGATGCTCTTTCAAATTTTACACTCACAAAAACATTAAATGTGTAGCGCCCTCTCTACCAAAACTCAACTATCACTTTAACAAAGTCAAAGTTCAATTGTCACACAAACTTGCTAATAGGCTAATATCATGTTAAGTTTGTTTAATCATAATCATGATGGTCCTACTACTTACACTGTCGTTAAACATCAGTCGCACGGAATTGTTGTTTATAGTAGAAAGAACAAGTAGACCGATACCTACATTTTAATAAGGGTTATAATATACAAATATACCAAGCTGTGAGAAAGTATAGTGGAATTATATATCTGAGGAGGGACTGGCATAGAACTATTTTTTCCGAGGGGCGAAGCCCCGAGGACAAAAATAGTAACTATGCCAGTCTCTCCGAAGATATATAATTCCACTATACTTTTGAACTAAAAGCTTGGTATATTTGTTTTATATCCCTTCTGTTTGCTATATATCCTTCGCATGATTATAATCATCGCACAAATAAATGATTTAAATTAAACTTAAGTATTATAAAGGAAAAACAAACCATTGATCATAGAACCATCACTGCACTATGTTCTGTTTGTGACACTGGCCCCCTTAGCGCAATAGTCCTGGCACAGAGCGCGTATTGCGCTATGTTTCCATTCATGATTACGCGCATTAACAACTAATGCGCACACAAATGCAAAACGTGCGCATCAAAGTGAATAATTAACCCGCTTTACATACACGTACGTCACACGTGTGTAATTGAATATGGGAAAACAGCTATTCGTACGTACAGCATACATTACATGAAATGAAATTAAATGAAATGAATTACTGTCACGACCATGGAAGGACAACGATGCAAAGTGTGCACCATTTTCGAAATTGTTTACTTCGAAACCCTCCATGTTATACATGAAATGCATCTCTAGAATATTTTGTGGAACTTGTTGATATTCACGGGTGAAAATATTCTGTATTTCGTTTTAAATTACTCTTTGGGAAATCTCGTCGAGCATCTTTCGCAAGCTAAAACAAGACCTCTGCTCGCAGGGAAGTTTTATAACACGCATCTCTATGGGCTCAATATGATATGCTTGCTATTTCTGCTATCGGCAAAGATAGTGAAAAATATTCCCCGATTTCAGATTTATAGTGGAAATAATCTTTATTGTGAGAGCCCCAATTGACCAATCACGTTTCTAGAATACTCATGAATATTCATAGAAGGGATATAATGATTTATTTAAAACGAGATCAATTTGTTTTTTTCTTGATAAATGGAGAGATGTACAACTGATTTGAAACTTATTATGATATGTATAATGTATATTGCATTGTTGCAAAAATAACAAAGGAATAGGGTATGAACAAGCTTTCGTTATAACTATAATAGGGAAATATCTATACAAAATGAGAATATTTGAAATCATAGTTTTAGAGAGGTTAGAAACAATGTGGCACAGTTATTGTGTTGTGACGTGCATTTTGTTTTGTTAGGTTTACTTTGACTTAACTCGAGAGCCATGTAGCGTTTTTCACCCATCAATTTAGAGTTATATTTTCATTTGTTAAAATGTATTGTACTGTATCAAGTATCATCATTTATAATCATAATCATACTATTTACCATTATTTTTATAATTTGTATTATGATTATTCCATAAATTTGTTTTGACTGAATACAACATGTGTGTGTATGTATGTATTTGTATGTGTGCGCGCGTATGCGATTGTGTTAGTGTATGAGTGTGTTCGTTGTGTGTGTGTGTGTGAGCGTGTGTGTGTATGTGTGTTTGCGTGTGTGTGTGTGTGTGGTCACGTACACCACGTCGCACTGCACCCTCTTGAGACATTGCTGCTAGCTTGACTTGTTATTATGATAAATAAGGTATATAAATATCGTGTAAACATTGAACCATAATATCTATACATAACATTCAAGGTGTCTATTGTATGATGATACGGTCCTGAAAAGGTTATCAATTTATGTTGCTGGATTCGATCCAAATAACAGCTTCGTTTATAGAGTGAGGTGTTAGCTGTGTTAGTTTGAAGATTGTCCGAAAATGGAGAAGCATGCAGGTAAGAAATATGTTTATTAAACACATTTATTACTCTTCAATTCCAGTAATAATTGTTATAATCTGTAAATAACTTTGACACAAATGGCGATATGTTCTACATTTTCTTAATTTCGGTCAGATGATACAAGCTATGAATTACTTAACTGTTTAATTTGCCAATGGCTGTCTCTAATTTATTCTATGAGTTCCAAAATGATCTTCGTAATTTCTGACGGTTACATATCAAAACGGGAACTCGAAAATGGCAGATATTAGCATTTAGGGAAGATATCATAAAGATATAGTCTCTGTATGCTATTATCTGCCATATTCGAGTTCCCGTTTTTCAAATGATTTACATTTTATTACCATAAGTGTTTTGGCCATTTACCAGTTATTTACAGTATCGATCATAATGATTTTTTTTTTAATGTTTACCTTCTTGTTACGATATTATGTACTCTAATTGCTGAATTATGCTGATGGTGTAATGTAGAAGTTCTTAACTTATGGTGATGTTTAATATGTACATGTACAATTTCCGAATTTCTGTTTATGATTATAATGTACAACATCCTATTTAGGTTTATGCGTATATTTATATTATATTCTTTTTATAGTAGCCTACAATATCTGACTGATTTTGATGTTAAAATGTTTATCCTAACACATGTTGCCTATATTTAATACACTTTCTACAGTATGATAAGTTTTATTCTATTCATGACAAATATTTGAATATTTCCTCTTAAGTTTATGTTTAACAATAGAAACATGAGAATAACCCGGCTCTTCTAAAATCTTTTGTTATTTTATTATTTTCAATGGTCTAAATCATATATGCAGTGAAAGCCAATATTTGATTAGGAAGAATAAATGATTCATGAATTGTATGGCCGTATATGTAAATCTATATTACCACAACAACGTTCATTAATGAATGTTGCTCCCAAAATAAAAATTTCGTTAGTATTCTATAATATTATACATTTAACTTGACATACGTGCACATTTACGCGACGATCGGTCGTTCTACAGCCGAAATCTTGGGGGGAAGCATACGGGACCACCACCCCCTCCCCCCTTCCTGTCGTGGAAAGACCTTAAATAGCACGGCCTATTTAGGGTAAAGTGTTAAAATGTATTATTATTTACTTGATAATTATAACTGTGAGTGCAACGAATGAGATTTCACTTTGTATTTCGATCGTTATCGGTCATAAGGCATTCATTTACCATGCCATTTTTACTCAGTGAAATTAGCATACCAAAAAATCCACATTTTATCAACCGTTTGTCGTGTTTTGCACATGTCAACAAAGTTACTAGATCCCTTTAAGAATCAAGGAAACATTATTTCCTGACAGCATTTTTCTTCTTTTTTTAGTTACAGAATGTGCGATGTGGAGATGGGTGTGTCTGTTTGTCTTCTTGAATGTAGCTATACAAGGACAAGGTAATACACCGTTTTTTCTTATTATTTTTGATCCCGCAAGTTGTAGTTACGAAGTGAGTCGGGCTTTAAAGCTGGGTTCCCACTGCCGATCAGATCAACTCGATCAAGCCCGATCAGGCTATTTTGGCATATTTTTGCCTGTTCGGGCTTGCTCGGCAAGGGCGATCGGGGTCGATCTACCTTGATCGGCATGGTCCCGCTCCCTACACGAATATTTTTGACAGTCAAAAATCTTCGTGTAGGGGTCGAGAAGGCAAGCGATCGAACAGCGATCGTGTATTGATCGAGTGGAGGTCTAGCTGGTCGGGAAACGATCGTATAGAGATCTAGTTTGGTCTGGATGGATTTTTTCCACCGATCATCTCGATCTATACTCGACTACGACACGATTGGTTCCCGATCAACTCGATCATGGTTCGATCTGTTTTTATTAACAACTCGACCGCTACACGAGCGCTACGCGACTTCCTTTAACCGCTACTCTCATTTTTTGACTGCTACTCGAGCGCACTCGATCACATCCCGAGCACGAAGAGCTAAATGTAGAGTGTGCACTACTGCTGACATTGAGTGAGATGATGGTGACGATGATGATGATGATGATGATGATGATGATGATGATGATGATGATGATGATACTGATGATGATGATGATTTTGTGATCAAATGACACATTTTGTAAATCATCTTTTAAACGTCATAAATTAGAATCTAAAACATTTCAATCGTAATGTTGTTTAAACGTTATTGGAATATTGTAGCCAAATATGTTAGTATGTCATTATAACATCAAGTTCATATATTAAGGACATTTTAAAGAGACTTTTATAAAATGTTTCGCTCTAGCATTTTAAAAACATTAATTTATTGACATTAGTAGTAAATGTTTTTATTTAAGAAATAAATCAACATTTAAAAAATGTTTCTCACCTTACTTTTTCTAGAAATTGTCTTTTAAATATTGATGCAGAATATCATGCGAGTATTAGACATCATGAATCATGACCTTTTCTATTTTAGTATAAAGAGATTTTTTAAATGTTAAAGGGGTAGTTTAGTTTTGGTAAGGCTGAACTTTAATAGCCAAAACCTCACACAGTAACATTATAAACTAATAGTTATAACTCCACCATGCTCGAAAGGTATACAAAATTACAAGCGACTAGGTAAAAAGCCTGTTATCATTCAAAAAGAGCAATTAAAACACAAGAGGGTGCTTTTTAAAAAGGCATTGGTTTCAACCAAAATTATGTATGTGATGTTGTATTGATATAATTATTAAATAGCGAGATCATCAATAACTTAAACCAAAAAAACGCTTTTGACATTTTTTTAAAAAGTGCAAGCATTTTTTTTCTACATATCATCTAATTATTTGGGCCCCAAATAATTATAAGATCAGATATATTTATTGATATTTTAGCCGTTTCTGGGTCGATTTTGACCAAATAAAGCTCATTCTGCCATTATAATTGCATGTTCTCTCAAATTCGACACTCAGTTTTTCATTACCTCACAAAACATTTTTTATGTGCAGCGCCCTCTCTACCAAAACTAAACTACCCCTTTAAATTTGTGATAAAATGAAACATTTTGTAAAATCATCGTTTAAACGTCATAAATTTGAATCTAAAACATGATCGTAATGTTGTTTAAACGTTATTGGAATATTTTAGCATAATCTTTGATTATGTCAATATAACATCAAGTTTCTGCTTTAAAGCCCAAGTCCAGTTTCAGGAAAGTAGCCGAATACATCTATATTGATCATTATTGTTGAATATGTATTGTAATAGGGCTTTTGTGGTAAAAATCTGAACCTAAGCATCGTTAAATAGAGAAATATCGGAAGAAATCAGTATTTCGTAATACACGTAGCGTACATGGCGTATGGGCGATATATATCTATGCCTACATTGCTATATTATGCCTGGATAATCCTATATTAGTATAATTATATTCTTTCACATTATTGGTAATAAGAGCTTTCATTTCATTTTTTGAGAGGGGGGGGGGGGGGCGTTTCCAAAACTGGTCTTTACCTTTTAAGGACATTTTGAATATACGTTTATAAAATGTCCCGCTCTTGCATTTTAAAAACATCAAGGTATGACATTAGTAGTAAATGTTTTATCTAAGAAAAAAAAAATCAACATTTAAAAAATGTTTGTCATACTTACATTTTCTAGAAAATGTCTTTTAAACATTAATGCAGGATGTCATGCGATTATTACACAGCATGATTCATAACATTTTCTTTTTCAGTATATATAACTATTTTTTATGTTAAATTTGTGATAAAATGAAACATTGTGTAAACTCATCTTTAAAACGCCATAAAATGTGAATCTAAAACATTTTAATCGTAATGTTGTAGAAACGTTTTTGGAATATTGTAGCAAAAACTTAAATTATGTTATTATAACATCAAGTTTATGTGTTAAGGACATTTAAAAAGACTTTTAAAGAATGTTTCGCTCTTGCATGTTAAAAACATTCAGTTATAGACATTAGAAGTAAATGTTTTTTTAAGGAAAGAAAATACCATTTAAAAATGTTTGTGATATTTACATTTCATTGAATATGTTGTTTAACAATGAATAAAATACAAATCGAAAAAAATTTCAGTCCTTATGTTGTTGAAACATTTTTAAAATATTGTAAACAAATCTTAGATTTTGTTATCAAAACATCAGGTTGATGTTTTCAAGACATCTTAATTATATACTATTATAATATTTTGTTTTTGCATTGATTACACATTTTATTATCAACATTAGAAGTTAATGTGTTTTCTTAAAGGAAAAATCAACATTTAACAAATGTTTGTCATATTTTGTTTCCTGGAAAATATTGTCTTAACATTTAAGATAGAGTGGCATTTGTTTTTTATAAAACATTCCTCACAACATTATTTATCTGAAAATATTATTTATGTTTTAATATATTGTAAATATGTTTCAAAAATAACATTTTATTTAATGTTGTATTATTATTATTAAAAAATTCACTAAAAAAATATAATGTTACTTAAATATTTGTATACTGTTTGTTAGAAAACATTTGAAGTTAACAACTTTGGGACCTTACGGAAATGTTTTTAAAATGTTTTGTGTATAGTATAGCTGGGTATAGTATCTTGAAGACATAGCACATCGCAGTTTATTTGTTTGCACAGATGTGCAAGGACTTGTTCCATGATAGCTCCGGCAGGGGCGGTCGTGATAGGGAACCCTCAGCGGGATGGCTCTGGGGTGCTGCTTTAAAGGGAAATTGTCTTGGTCTTAATCGTAATATTATTATTAATCTTAGTCTAAGTCATTATTGATCCTTGATCTTCGATGATTCAAATACTGATCAAAAGCGAATATTGTAATATCGGCTGTCGGTAATGACTTCTGCAAACACAACGAATTCACGACTCATCGTCGACTCCTGTACGAGCAGGTCGACCTGCCCGAGTCGAGTTCGTGTAGAGATCGTGTTGACGTCCAGTTGGTCTAGATGGTCTAGTACATATCGTATAGGGATCGTATATGCATCGGAATGATCGAGTAGAGATCGGAGTTGTTGTCAAGAAACGTCGTGCAGAAGTCGTGAATGGTCGGATGTGAGTCGTAAAAGATCGAATAGCGGTCGGGAAGAGATCGTGTTTAAGGACGATCAAGAAGTTGGTCGAGATTGGTCGGGGTAAAAATGTGCCGATGGGGCGATCGAGCTTGATCGAGTTGATCGGATCGGCAGTGGGAACCCACCTTAAGTGGTTCAGGTTTGGGCTTAGGTAATCGGGAGATAAAATAGTGTGACACTTGTGGATGATGTGGTTGGCAGTTTGCTCGGGTGAGCCACACGAGCAGGCTCGGGAAGTTCTAAGGCCCAATCGAGTCATGTTGGCATTGAACCTGCCTATACTCGTGTGTGCGGAGACTTTTAGGGAGAGTGATCCAATCTCTTCGTGGTCCGGTGGTAGGTCTACACCTGGTGGCAACTTCTTGCTGTGGTGACTGGGAGTTGAGGCCGGGGGTCTAGGGGTCTGCTGCCCGCCGTCTTTCCATGAGCTATAGGGCGATGGGTTGGGGGGATGACATGTACAATCTTCCCCCTCCTCCAGGTTTTAGGAAAATATATAATGTGTTTGTGTGTGTGTGTGTGTGTGTGTGTGTGTGTGTGTGCATGTATACGAGTGGGAAGGAAAACATTAGTTGTATGAGCTAAGACTTGTTAATTCTAGCGTTAAACAAGTAATTTATACACCCACTTTCAATTTTCGCTGCGCTAGTATTTTTTTCTGTATACCGGGCCACGTAGTTCCAGTGTAGGCTGGCATAGCTCTGGCTGGTTGTGTGACGTGCACCAAATTGCACCATTTCAAGTACATATATAAATGCAAAATGTTCTCCGTGAGAGGGGGATATACCCTCCCAAACCCTTCCTATTTGGCTCTGCCCCAACCCTCGGTAGCTTAGCTCCTCATTCTTGGCTAAGATGTTGGATCATACATGATGTGCCATATAGTGATGTTGAAAGAATGTATGACGCTAAATATTAATACAATATTTGTGTTTGTGTTGGGGTGCATATTCATTAGTGTGTCAATTATTTGTTTTCTCCATGAAAATATATTTAAAGTTTCTGGTCGATCAAACCCTAATACGCTTTCCCAGATACAGTTAATGTTAAGCCCAAATTTCCTATCTAGGTAAGTACCAGATTGCACAATTTCAATTCCAAAAATCCAAAATCTCCCTACCGTGGGAGGGGGACACCCCCTCCCAAACCCTTCCCCCGCTCAGTCACTTCGCTCTCTGTATTGGGGTGCATATTTATTAGTGTTTCAATTATTTGTTTTCTTCGTGAAACTATATAATTCTGTTCGATCAAAGAATGACACGTTTTCCCAGATACAGAAGATGTAAGCCCGAATTTCCTATCTGGGCAAGCACCAGATTGCACAATGTCAAGTCCAAACAATGCAAAAGCTCCCTACCGTGGGAAGGGGGACACCCCCTCCCACACGCCCCCCCCCCCCCCCCCCCCCCCTCTTCTCAGTCACTTCGCTCCCTCGGGATTGGTCGCTTCGCTCCTTGCAATGTCTCACTCTCACATATGGCTCAAAGTTGGCACCACTGTGAATGTGGTTGGGCAAATTCGTGAGCCCCACGCCACGTAGGTTTTACCTTTCCCCAAATCCCAAACTGCTTCCGGCCCTCCTGGCACGACCATCTTAACATCTAACCTCTCCCCCACCCCACCTCTCCCCCCCCCCCCCCCCCCCCTTCTCCCACTGAGAGGACTTTGAAGCAATTGTCTTGGTCTCGGCCGCGAACAAATTGGTCTTGGTCTGGTAAATGGCAAATCATCCCCCAGGTATAAGAACCTGTCTACGCCACTGGGAAGGGGTATGGGCGTATGTGCAGACGCAACTGTTTCTTTTTATTTCTGCCTCACTTTCTCAATCTTCTATATCACTTTACAAATCGTCTTGGGTGATTGTTCACATCATTTCCTATAGCATTTTGCCAACTTATGTGTTAAACTGTAATCATTTGTTCTATACATAGGTGCGGAAGTAAGAGTAGACAGCGTCTGGGCAGACACGGCCATCATATCCTGGGACTCAGTACCCAAAGCCGTCGGATACGTGATATACTCTACCAACCGCGACACAGGTGTCACACAAACAATGAACAGTGATTTGCCCACCAAGACTATTACTGACTTGAAACCCAATACCGAATACAAATTCGCCGTGAATGCCACTTCTTCTATTGGTCCTATCATAGTGGGATCAACGTCTACAACAACAGGTAAGTGATCAAAAATTGTACTCACGATGAGCCCAAACAGGTGTATCAATACTATGTCCAGTTCAAATCACACTTCTGGACAGAATTCTTGAGCCCCCCCCCCCCCCCCCCCCCCCCCAAAAAAAAAAAAAAAAAAAAGAAACACCCCTCTCCCTTAAGCCTCTTCCTTTGCTTGTTAGCGGGTGGTTCCGCCTCGTGCTCCGCCTCTTGGACCCCACTCGAAGCCGGCTCGCATGCAGCTCAGAGCCCGCTTACATAATCCTGGCTATGTACGCAACAATCTTGACTATTCCTGTGGCACAAATGAACATTGACCAACAATAATATGCCGAATACATGTCTGTATATGAAAAAAGCTCAATCAGGATGGGGGGGGGGGGGGGGGGGGGGTGTGGTACACATTTGTTTTGCACTAACGGTCAAGAAATAAGATTTATTTCAACGTTGAATTCACTTGTTATTGACTTCACGTATCAACACAACATACGCCCATCTGGCCCATCCTGGGACATCGTGCCTGGATGCTCGATGTAAATGCAAATTACATGTTGCCTTATATTTATTTCTACAAAGGCGATAATCAAGATTCTAAAAATTGAAATTTTAAATCATCGTGAACAGAATAAAAGAATAACTATTCCCCTTCCACTTTCTACTCGTTGTATCTTTTCTCCATTCTCAATTACTACCCCTTAGTTCCATATCCTGTTCTTTCATCTCTCATCTGGTAGTTTTCTAGCTGCCACTTGACTCACCCTCTCATGCCCAGTAGCACTTAATTTGCACTATTTTGTTCCTGGCCACTCTAGCCTGTTATAGCTTTCACACCTCCCCCATTGTATTCCCCTTTTCTTTTGTTCGTGTGCACTCCAGCTTGTTGCTGGTCCCATCTTACACATACCTGTTTAAGTATTTATTCTTATATTTAGTTCAGTTACTTGTCATTAATGAATAAGAATGTGCTAGATTCGATAGTTCGCGGCTCCATTGACTTACATTTCAATTTATTTCTATTAAGGTAAAAATCAAATATTTTAAACGGTTTACCTACTTATGTTTTGTTAATGTATTTATATTTGTTCAATTAGTGGGTTCATCTTGCGATTAAGTCCCATCTATACAAAAAAATCACAAGAATGAAAATCTGTTTGTGACCTCATCTGTCAATATTCACAACTCAGTTATGTATTACATAAACAATGGACCTTCACCAAGGGGGCCGTATCGAATCAACGGCTGTTTTGTTTTGTTTGTTTTTATAAAAACAGACTTCTGACTTAGCCGTTTTTACGTTTTTCAACCTTTCGATCATCGTTGGGTTAAACCTATTAGTTTGTAATGATGCGGTAACAAATTTAGTTAGTGAAAATTGAGTTTGCCCAGGATTGTACTTCCCAAAACTGAATAGTCTTACCAGTCGTTCATAAAATAAACACATTAACCAGTTTACCAATAAATTATTTTCTCTTTTAAAGTTGATATTTGCGGTCAAACAAACCAGACGGTATCTGTATCGATTGCTGGCGGGAGACCCGCAGCAGAATACGCCTGGCCGTGGCAATTGGCCATGTTCAAGGATGGTCAATTTGTGTGTGGGGCTTCGCTGATTAATTCCTCATGGGCTGTGACAGCTGCACACTGCGTGTACGTATACTACGTAATTTATGTCAATACACACTCGCTCGAATTATGGTTAACCTGAATATGACAAGTCCTTGCTCAAAGTTCAAGTGATTTTCGCCCGAATATGGATGTGTTAACATTCTCAACCCCGTCACTACTAATACGAGTTCAATTAGAGATAATGTACAGTAGTTGACTTGAGTTTGAGGCCATACTTTTAGGAAGTTACCGAAAGCATCTATACAGGATGGCCCCCAGAAAACGGAACGGGTTACTCGCCATAACAAAGAATCATGATAACATGGTTTACGGGATTGGGCATCTTCTTCAAAGAAAAAGTAAACCACTAACATTACTTTAGATAAAGTAGTTCTTGTTTCAGGACGTCTGCAGTGAAAGCATGTCAGGTTCCCATTTTTGTCAATTTGTATCTAGTCAGTGCCTGATGAATCGCACTTCTCGCCCGTCATAGCATCGAACAAATATACTCATCCTCTTGACATAAATCTGAATGCACACTGAGAATGATGCGCGTATTGTTCGTTGTTCCATACCTTGACGGGCAGTAAGTGCGATTCATCCGGCACTGACTTGTACCAAAATGAAAAAAATGGGAACCCGACATTATCTCGCATACGACATAAAAAAAAGAATAACTACGCAATCAAAATACTGTCATTTATGATTATCCATTGAAAACGAGTCCAACTTTACTCGTTAAAATTCACTATCACATTATCGTACAAAGGAACGCTACAACACTGTGTGAGCCTCAACGATATTCCTTCCGCGCTGGGTCCGTCAGCCTCATCCAGTTTGATTCGGCTACAGAGGCTACGCAGGAGCGATGGGCATCGGATATGTACGTACATTCCGGCTACGACTTCAAAGACAAATTAAATTATGACAATGACATCGCCCTTTTCAAGATGAATGAGCCATTCCTCCTCGACAGCAAGGGTTTCAAGGTGAACACGGTCTGCCTGCCGACGTCAGACATGGAAGACAAGTTCCCGGCAGGGACAGATGCGACAGTCACTGGCTGGGGTGAACGGAAAGATGGTAAGTTAATTTAATAAATTTTCGAATCATGGGCGTAGCTAGCGAGGGGGGGGGGGGGGGGGGGAGGGGGGGTCCTTTTGTATCGTGTTCCACTCGGTATCCGTCGTTCTATGGCCTTTCCGAATATCTGTTCAACGACAAGCACAGCATATGTGTGGTACCTCTAGAACTTTAAATCCACATTGTGCATCTGTCAGATGATTGTTAGTGATTCCTTGTATTCTCACGAGAGCTATTTTACAGAACTCTTTCCCAGGTATGGTGAGAAAATTGATAACTCTGTGCTTGGATAAATCCAGCTTGTCTACTTGCTTCAACAGGACCTTCTGAGGTCTCCGTGACTGTTGTTATGTGGATGAGCAATTTCCATTTCTTCCACTTCTTCACTTCATACTTGACAGTTTAATTCAGATTCATTCTTTATTTCATAGGAAACTCACCGACGGATCTTTATCAGGCGAATGTCAAGATCACCGATCACAGGGCATGTGAATTCTTATATGATGACAAGAAAGAATCTAAGATCCCGGATGTGACAGATAACATGATTTGTGCAGGGATGCCCGATGCTCAAGTCGATGCGTGTCAGGTACGTTGGGTGTTGTTTATTTGCATGATATACAACGAGTTTGATCTGTATGGACTAAGAAGTTGGGAAATGCGCAAGCATTCAATTTAAACATTCAGCAGTTTTAATAAAGGGGTAGGTAAGATTTTGTACAGAGGCGCTGCGCGAAATGATTTGTTGTGAGATAATGAAAAACTGAGTGTCATTCGGAGGAGAATGCAATTTTAATGACAGAATACACTTTATTTGATCAAAATTGGTTAAGAAATGGCTAAATTATAGATAAATATATCGGATTGTAATAAATCTGGGGCCCAGATTCATAAAGTGTTTTACACCAAACAAAATATTTAACTTTTTCATTATCTCTCTATTTAATCATTATTTCAACAGACATCAGATAAATAATTATGAATGACAAATGGTTAAAACTAACGCTTTATTCGAAATCGTGATCTTGTGTTTGAATGGCTCTTTTCGAATGAGAACAGGCTTTTAACTTTTACCTTTTACTGTAATGTTGTATACCTTTCGTGTTACCGTGTTTAAGTTCAGAGGTGGGATTGATAGCTGCAAGTGCAGTTAGAATGTCGTCCTTGAGGAAACGCGTGCCTGCAATCGAAAGACGTTGCTGTTGAAAGACGAAGTCCTCTCGCATCCCCACTACAGCTACCAAGCTACAGCTACAGCCATTACACCTTTCTCCATGTTTTTCTTAATCTCTCTCTCCCTCTGTCTCATTGTAGGGGGACAGCGGAGGACCCTTGGTGTCCTTAGGCACCAGGGTCATGTAACCACCGACCAGTATTATCTTGTTGGCGTGGTCAGCTTTGGCAACGGATGTGGTATAAGTAACTACCCAGGAGTCTACACTAGAGTCACCATGTATGCGAACTGGATTGTACCGATTATCCAGGGATTTAATCACAATACATGTAAGATATAGGCCATGAAATCATTCACAGTAGTCCTTCAGTCCCGGGGATGTCACTACACATTGACGATTCAGGTCCGTCAGGACCACAATAAAACAGTAATAATAATAGAGTAAATAAATATCATCAAAATGTCGGTCCCGGTCTAGTTTTTACCGGTCAGGGATGGACTTTTACCGGTGTCGTGTCTCCCATTTATCGGTCTTGACCATCTATCAAATTGTTTTGGACCGTCCCCCCTCCCCCCGCCCCTTATTACACTACTTAACTATTCGACTCTCCCTCGGCCTCGAAAGTTGTCCACTTGTCAGCCCATAACTTCATTCTCTCCAGTCTCTATTTAGGTTATTGTGTCTGTGTGTGTGTGTATGTGTGTGTTTCCTAAGATTCATCATTTGATCTAGAATCTCGCAGAACAGGGTGTCATCTATCCAAAGCATTGAACAATTCCTCAGATGTCATCTGTGCTGTTGTGTGATATGAAGCCAAATTGCCAGTCGGTTATGAAGTGTTTTTTTTTGCAGTAGGTAGTTTTGAAGTTGCTTCCATGACTACTGATGCCTTAACTTTACTGATGTTACTTTAAAAGAAGAGAGATAGGATGATACATTGACGGAACAGACTTGGAGTCTTTATTATTTACTTGATTGACATAAGCGATTTTTCATTGGTTCGGCGGCTCTTAATACATGTATTCACAAATTACTGTTTTGGGTAATTTCGTATTCATTGTGGACAGATTGATTAATGCATCATGTTAGAGTCACCTACAAATTGGGGTTTTCTCTTTTCTAGATGTTCTGCAAACGTGTGGAGAAAGAAAAAAGGACACAGGCCTGGTCACAGGCCTGGCCGTATCCTTGGCTGTAACCGGCGTAACCGCTGTATCATTGCTGGTCATCCTGGTCATTGGGCTACATCGCTCAAAAAAGTGGATCAAGACTCGAGACGACGATACCGCTCCTCGACCTCCGACTGTTGGGACAGACCCGACTCTTCCATTAAACACCGAATTTAGATTAAATAATGCTTCCTACACTAATAATTATTTACGCCCATACTAAGGAAAGCTATTCATAACCCCACATCCCCAAAACTGTAGAACTGCTATTCATTCATAGAACAAAAATGGGGTCGATGTTCAATTAGACATAACGATCTCTAATTATAAGATTCGGTACCTATAATACAGAATTGTAACTTCTTTAAAAGTAACATTGAAGGTATCTAACATAGAGACTCTGATGTGATATTCTGGATAGCGACTCTTAATTTGCATTGAATAGCGACTCCTACGTTGTTTTAACAATAGAGACCCGTTTCTTACGTTATGAATGGCAACTCGTTTGTGCAGTGACCCACAGTACGAATTTTGAATAGCGAACCATATAAACAACAAACCTTGTAAATAGTGAATCCCCTTTTCAAATTACGAATAGCGATCCTTATTCAACACGATCGAGCTGCAGGTGTCATGTTTACATGCCCTTTAATACAAATTTACTGTGCTTGCAGACAGTACATTATTTTAGGTTTTACTTATTGATGGAGCGAAGGCTCCCAGTGCCGTTAGCCAAATAGCTTTTAAAGGGATAGTAAAAGTTTCGGTCAAACAACATTTTAGTTACCAAAACTTGAACCATTACAAAATATAATAAATTAATAGGCATATAACAACATACAAACAACTTAGTTATAATTCAAACAGAGGTTTTAAAACACTAGAGGGCGCTCTCTAAACACCCATTAGTTTTAACAATTTGTAAAATGAAACTTGTGCATGTAATGTTAGTTGAAATAATGATGAAATAGAGAGGTCACCAACATTTACAAGACTGTAATACTACGACGATCAATGAAGCTGAACGCAGTGTCAGTAGAGCTATCGTCGGAAGGAAGACTGGTTTTGTAGGTCTACATTTTGGTGTGCCTTTGATACTTGATAGTTGAAGATAATATCTCCTTAAAGCGCCTTCCGGAGCCGTACTGGAGGGGCAGTGCAGCTAGGTACGTGGATGTGATGTTCAATTTACAGGTGCTTGGTGCTAGTTGCAGGTCCATTTTCTGTTGGTTGTGTTATAGTGTCCGCAAAGTGCGCCGAAAAGAGGGCCAGAATCGCCTTGAAGTGTGCCCGAATTTGGCGAATATGAAATGATTTTTCCACCCAAATTGTAATATTTAGCGAGTTTTTAAAGTATCATATACCCATGTGAACATAGGGAAATACGAAATCTGCTCTTAAAATGATTTTTGCAATAAGATTTTAGGAAAAGTCATCAAATTTGGTGATCATTGAGGAAGCGGTGATCGAGGGTCGATGGTATACAGTTTGCTAATATATGGATAGATGGTCCCTTATCTGGTATGGCTGAGCCATCATCCCTCGTGAAAATTGAAGAAACATGTGATGTTAGTGACTGTGCCTTTTCCTTTTCTATTCCTATTATCAACTCATCAATTAATTATCTAGATATGCAAATTCGGATTAAAAGTAATGGCAATGTATGTAGAATGCGTATGTGGTAGTATACTGTGTGAACTAATTAATTTCAATATAAATCGAAGTTAAGTTGAATGATACAGTATTTTGATCATTAACATGAGTATGATCTTTTGAACTATCTTTTACATTGGAATTCAAAAGTACAATCATGTAGAATAGTATACAGATATGGACTGTCTAGAGGGGCAATGTAACATTTGAGATCCTCGAGGGAAGTTATATGTTTTTGTCGAGGGACATTATATTTATCCGAAGCGCGTAGCGCTGAGGAAAAAATATAGTATTCCGAGACAAAAATATAACTCCCCAAGGGAAATTAAATGTTATAAGGAAAAAGTCAATATCTGTTATATTATGATGACCTATATAGATACAAATCAAGATAAATAGAAATTTGGTGTTGAAATGAAATTATGGACAAGGGAAAATCATTAAATTAAATCGAAATCCTTCCAGTAGAACAGACGTGTTGTTATCGAAATACTGCGCAAAATGCTTCTTTATTCGACCTTCCTTTCAAATTAACTTTCGGATCGCGCAATCTCCGTAGAAAGCTTGACAACGCTGCGCGTGCCAGGATGATAATACGCGCCAAATTGTTCATCTTCACACACCCATTGTGACGTAAATTACGTCATGTTGGTCACTATAACGCTTCTCATCCTTGTAGCGATGGTCACGTGACAGTATTTTGACCAATCGCCCACCAGTATCCATATAGGTCATATAATATAATTTTTGTTTGTTTTACTCATTAATACTATTCAACTTATCATCTTATACCAGTATATATATTCACGTGTATTTTAATCATCTGGGTGCCAAAGGGTCAACAAGTAGCATGTTCTCCTGAAAAGTATAATCCCAGGCCTCATTGAGTATATGGTTATATGATGTGGATATCAATGAATAAATAAATTAATAGTCTTATTTGGGGTTTTCAGCGTATCCGTATCAGCGTACACATACAATATTTTGTATACTGTGTTTACATAAATAATTATGTTGTGTATATTATATTAAACATTTTAGGGATTATCTTTCTCCATTTTGATTAGCCCCACTTCTTAAAAAAACTCTAGATTGAAATTCTCTGGAAAATCATCTGCCAATTACTCTTCAGTAACTGATAAAATGAACAATAAACACGGGAATGTGCCTTGGCCCTATGTAAGCTCCTGCTTACTATAGCATCACATTTTAAAATATGATGCACCTTTTCAATATCTATAACAGTTGGTATGTAAGAAAAGCTCAACAAGTCAACCACTATTAGGACAAGCAAGGCATTCATAAGCTACACATGAGGGACCTTAATTCCACAAGCTTTCCTTTCAACCAAGGTCACCTCACCTTTCTATTGTAATGCCATATTTTGTAAATTTGTTATGTTCATGTCATATTTGTAATGTGTGTTATATAAGAAAGATAAAATAAACTTGAAACTTGAAACTTGAAACTTGAAAGTAATGTATAGCCGCATGCAGAACATGCTGTTATCAGCATCTTATGTGAATTTTGTATTTTGTTCATCTCATATTTTAGTAGATCAGTGACTGACAGATACTGTCACAAGGAGAATTTCACTCCGAAGGTTCTTTAAGAGGTGATGTTTATAGCAAAATTAAGATAAACATATCAACATCTATTTTTAAATATGTAATACATATCAAGATCAATTAGTTTACCAATATCATGTGTGCACTGGTAGAAAAGCAAAGCATTTAACATGCATTTCCGTGGCAGTGAACCTTTAAATTCAATAACCTGTACATATAGTAGGTTTCATTAGGCCTATATTGTTTTCATGACTGTATATCTTAGTCGGCATCCATAATGATGTACATGTAGATATAAGAAAAGAGGATATCTTAGTTTAAGCTTCTATCTTAGCGTTATACATTATATATTTTTGGTAGTAATATCACGTTAAAATATCATTATCTTTTAAATGGCTCTGGTAACTTATTTGACATAATTATGCGAAACGGGTTGGTAAAATTTGATTTTGTGTGATCTGATGTGTGCACTAAGAGATGTGTGGAAATGCCATGTTCTTCGAATGTCAAATAGTGATAGGCCTTCTTTGCTAGTACAACACACTTAAATTGTATAATAACGAAATAAAAATGTGGACAGCTGTAACCTGTTTATATGCTTATATTGGTAATAGAAATACAATAATGCTGGCCAACTGCTTTCATACTGCTTATCTATTGATAGTATTCATATATTATACAAATAAGTTGCATTGAATGTACCATACATGCATGATTGTGCTGTCAAATTGTAGACTAGTAGGTAATTCGTACTCGTAATTTGTGGAATTAGTGGACATTAATGACCAACAAAAAATGCAAATTTAGCCTAAATGGTGATTTATACTTAAAATCATTGAAATTATGTTGGCATCGTTTTTATTATGCCGCGCCTGTTTCTATGTAATGAAATTCATGAATTTACCACAATTCGTTTTCGCTTCTCTGTAAATAAAAACAAAATCACGCTACAGCAAATCGATCAATGCCCCAGCAGTTTCTTTAACTTGTACCTTTGATTCTTATTTTAAGTGTGTTAATTAAAGGGGACCACCAGGCAAAAGACAACACACAATTATATGATTTGGTACCGTTTTTCATAAAGCATGCGTTCATGGGTCTTCATGTACGAAGACTACTTTGTCCAGGACGAACGACTCGTCCGGGATTGTATTGTCTAAAAACGTACGCGTAAATAGCATTGGCGCACTCGCAAATTTGTTTGGCCCGTACGGAACCAGGAGATAATAGTGGTTCAGTAAGTGGTGGTTATTTATTGCTTTGTCTATGAATTTACACAACCCATTGCTAAATGTTGGGTATCTATTTCATATCACAAAACGGTACCAAAACATATAATTGTGTATTGTTCTTTGCCTGGTGGTCCCCTTTAAAGACTTAAATATGACTATTAGACAAAACAAAAGAAATTACTGGATCCTTTTATCATACATCGCATCTCTCCCTATCTCATTGTTGTCCCATAAATTTGGTGAACTGTACAGTATCCCAATTACGCGCAAGACACATAGACGAAGGTGACCAAATAATAATATAGGGCCAATTACCTGTATGACAATACAGGTAATTGTCATACAGTGGCGTAGCTACGGGGGGGGGGGGGGGGGGGGGGAGAGCATGGAGAGCGCGTGCCAGCTCCCGCTTTATAATTTGAGAAACATAATACAAACAAAAATCTACTGGAACATTTGGTAGAATGAACAAGGAAAATCATACGGCGTGTCCCAAGAATTTCTGTGCACCCCCCCCCCCCCCCTCCTCCTCCCCCAATCAGTCCGACCACGCTGCGTCACTGGGTGTGGATGTAACTTATGTACCCCGTTCCACCCCCTCCCCGTGCCTCCTGTATAGCTACATACTTATGTGTTGTCTCCTTAAGTACATGTATAGTAAAACTTAATTACATTACAAACAAATAGTTTTAATTCGGCCATACTCTGAAAGTATACAAAATTAATCACGACTACGTAAAAAGTCTGTTATCTTTTTTTTTAAAGAGCCGTTATAGCACAAGATGGCGCTTTCTAAACACGCATTGTTCAATCATTTCTCTAAAGCAAATTGTGCATGTGATGTTATAAAATAATGATAAAATAGGAAGATCATCAATACAAATTTCCTAACTTTGTTTGAACAATTTTAATCAAATCTGTCATTTATTCTGTCATTAAAATTGCAAGCTCTTTCAAATTTGACCTCACAAAAAAGGAAAGCAAATTGAAGCGACCTCTATACCAAAACTCAACTATTCCTTTAATGTTTAAAGTAAAGCTGTCATTTTAATCCGGACAGACCTGAAATGCCATGGAATTGTGTTTGATTCATAGTACATGAAACAGATTCAAAGTATCCTGCCTTATTGTATACAATTATCTCACTGCCATTCAAGCGTATTACAAATGCAACAATGTTGGGTGTTAGGCGGGGGATGCAACCCACAGCTCCCATTCTATTTTAATACAATATTGCCAGCTGTTACATTTCTGCACTTAACTGGAAAACAACGTTATTCATCAAAAAAGCAATAAGATAATATTTTACAATTTTAAAAACAAATATATTTTTTGAAAAAGCGTCAAGACGTAAATGAGATAAAGTTTAGATAACGGGTATGGGAAGCTGCAATGTGACTGCATTTCAAATTCGAAGTAGAGATAGTTAAAGGGAGGGGTAGTACAGTTTTTGTAAGGCTGAGCTTTAGTAACAAAAACCTGCAAAATAATATTTCAAACTAATAGTTATAGCTCCACTATGCTCGGAAGGTATAGAAAATTACAAACGAATTTGTAAAAAGCCTGTTATCATTCAGAAAGAGCTACTAAAACACACGAGGGCGCTTTCTAAAATAGCATTGGTTTGAACCAGTTTTCATACAAAATTATGCATGTGTTGTTTTGTTGAAGTATGTATTAAATTGAGAGATGATCAACAACCTCTGGTATGCATTTTGTCCTATAATTTTGAACAGGGTATTCCTGTCATCCATACATTGGAAAACCAACTGTTAAATTAGATAATAATTTACATGATGGATCACATTTTTTAAAACAAATATGTTTGTTAGCGTTATTATACAAATACAATGTAGATAGTCCATGGGAAGCTGCAGTGTGTGTATGTACGGTTCAAGTTTGAAGTAGATATAGTTAAGGTGATAGTTTATTTATTGTACATGATTGTTTATTATCATCATAATGTCAATAAATTAAAAGATGCGAACTATGACACACTGGCTGTTGGCTAATGTTCACGGGGACGCAGATGCAGGCGAGCTAATATATCGGTTTCCGTGTCAAATTCGTCGAAACAGCAGCCAAACTGACGATCATTCAATTTAGCAGGAAATTGGCTGATGATTGAGATCATCATTTGATTTACTAAAATGGTCATTCAATTTAACGTCGCTTAAAGAGCATCCAATTTAGAGCGGAAAGTGCTGTTGTGGGCATTCAGGCATTCGTCAACAGACAAGTTTTTTCGTCATGGGCGTACACTAACTATGTAAATGAGAAAAAATAGCATGTAGAGGGTGGGATGTTTGAATTCAGTTTACTATAAAAACAAAACAAAGAAGCATCAACATGATGAATAATGATGAAATTGGCAGATAAATTGAGTTAAGATTCGATTTATAAGCATTTATTGATATATAGAACTATTGAAATGAATCAGATTATATTCATTATGAATCTTACTACAATACTATTGTGTTATTGTACGTTGAATGTTGCACATAGGTATTCCTTATTAAGTACAGTTTCAGATTACAGATTTGGCAAAAATATTTGTGTGGCGTAGATAAAATAAACTTTAGCTAAAAATCGTTTTGAGAATACACCCTTGTATCCTTCACGGCTATAGCTAAATGTGTGCTGGCTTATAAATGACGCGCCCTTATTATGATATTGAGTGATTACTCTAATTATGTCAAGTGTATATATTTTGTTTTGTAATTGTATCTAATCATGTTATATAAGTGGTGTTATTTAATGAAGTAATACTTTGGCCTTTACACCAGTGGCGGGAGTCCCAGAGTGTAACAGGTTTGAAGGTTTAGTTACAAACAAAACAAAAAACAGAAGAAAAGAAACTCCTATATATGTATATGCATTATGATTTATATAGGTAATTTGAAAATATTTCGTGTATTTACTAACATATTTAATATGCGCACTAAAAAAAAAACACAGGTTTGCATCAAAATTTTGTAAAAAGTAGTCAAGCAATTGGCAACAATAGTCTTTCTAGACTGATTGCCATTAAATTTAAAAACAACAACAAACTCTGTCAGGCATAGTGCACGAGCCGGACGGGCTTGCGTGAATGACATTCAAAATCATTATATTGACCCTGGCTTTGCGCGTACTAAATTTTAATCAATTTTAAGAAAACAAATACAAAATTGATAAAAGCATAACAAAGGCTAAAAAGATACAAATATTTGTTTGAATGTGCTAGTCAATAAAAAAAAAAATAACATTGAACAAGGAGAGTCATCTTATCTAAAGGTTTTGAATTAAACACAACAACATGTTATTACAGATCTAACACATGTTTGATAAGAAATACAAATTTTTTGGTAAATCACTTATGTTGGTGATATATTAAGTCTTTTCTAAATGGTTGTATTTGTAATTGAGGGGGAGGGGGGGGGGGGGGGGGGCACATCCAAGTGCCATGAATAATACTTCAAGTAACATATAACATTATAGTGAATACTTCTAAAATTTCAATAGAAAAAGCTAGCGATGTAGACTTATAGAATAACAAACATGATATTATGGAGCTTAATAAACATTAAAAACATACCCACCATTATTCCGTGTGAGCTTAGCCTTGATTTGATAACTCGATAATTGGATTTTTAAAAATATAATACGAAGTATTTGGTTCACTCGAACTTTACATTGACCAAAAGTTCAAATGACTTGGGAGCAACAATACCCTTTGTGCGCACATATAATGTAAAATCGCTGTAATGAAGATTTAAGTTTACATTTCAAGTGGAATTGATAATTAACATCTTGAGGAGGAGATATGATCTATATTTTAGTTGTGCAGGCGCACAGTACTGTAACAGCGAGTCATAGGACAAATAATTGATAATTATGACCCAATGGAACTGTCTGTAGACTAATATGACATATTAATCATCGAAAAGTTTGTAATTCAAATATCCACAAACTAACATAAACTGGTCGATAAAATATATATTTCTGTCATCTTATGTCCAGCGGGTGGTAGGCAATTCGGATGATAAACGTTCGATCATAAGCAAATATGCAAATTAACAATAATAATGATAGAGTTTTTCCAAACCAATTTTGTTAACTTTTTATTCGCATAGAAAAGTGGTTCATTCAATTTCGGGAAATAAGGCTGAAGACTTAATTTAATGGCGAAACTATGAAAGGAGAGAGACAGCATAGCCATGATAATTAAATTGACATAAAGCATCATCTTTTTAACAAAATTAGAGTTATATATTTATAGAATGTCATAAACTGGTATAGGATTATATAACTTAATCATGCTAATGTACACTCAAAGCGTACCTTCCATACCAGTTACTACTCAATGAAATTCAAACTTATTTGGATAACTCATTAATTTGATATTTGTTTAAATATAACAACAAGTTTTTGGTTCACTCAAACTTTTAATTTATTAAAGGGCCAAAGGACCTAGAAGAAATATAAGCCTTTTTACATACATATGATATCAAATCTTTATAATGAATATAAGTTACAATTTCAAGTAGCATTGACAATTAACATCTTGATGAGGTACTCTAAATAATGTTTATATTGCATTATTGCATGCGTAAAGAAACAACGAGTCATAGAACAAATAGCTAATAATGATGAACTGTTGGACAAGTCTGAATGCCAATTTGACAAATGAATCGTCGAAAAGTTTGTGATTTTTCGTAGATCACGTTAGTATATTTGATATGTAGCATAATGATATAAAGCAATGTAGAGCGCCATTTATCTATAGGTGTCCTATTCAGAGACGCTGTATTATTAGCCCTAGTCATCACGTACAGTTAAGAACCGATACATAAATGTATTAGCTTGCTCGCTACCTCAACTCCCTGGGGAGCATACTAGCCCAATTTACTCTACTATAATAGGGTGGTAATAGGCCAATTAAAACCCGATTAAGAACACGTTTATATTACTCGGTAAAATGGCGGGGCATCGATTAGACGTTGAAATCGACGGGTCTCGTGATTAGAATTCAAGGGCTGATCCGATCGTGCATCAACATTTCCAGCGGTTCAAGATGATTACTGATTAATCCCCTTCTTGGCGGGCGTACAATATATTAAAAATCAAAGTTGAATTGCTAAGCTAACATGCCCATTTTACAGGCACGAATGTTTACTTGATTACGATAATTACCGGTCCCTTTATTTATATAGATATATTGACTATATTGTATTACAAACATTACTGATAACGCAACATGTTTGATTTACATTCGAATGATAAATGCATCACAACTGAGAATATTCACGATTGTATGCAAATATTAAATAAATACTACAAAAAGCCGCAAATACTTCCATATAATGTACACTAAATACTACACATATATCATGTATATGGAAATCCCAGAAAACACAAGAAAACCTCGTGGGCTTGAACAAACAGACGTCGAACAAGTCAAACAAATATTACTTTTATTTCACTAATTTAGTGAAATCAAAGTATTAAAACATGCATGTTTAAAGGAGCTATAACTGTTGAAGTATCCACAAACTAACATAAACTGGTCGATAAAATAAATATTTATGTTATCTTATGTCCAGCGAGTGGTAGGCAATTCGGATGATAAACGTTTGATCATGAGTAAATATTCGCATAGAAAAGTGGTTGTTTCAATTTCGGGAAATAAAGCTGAAGACTTAAAACAAATTGAACTTCTGTATTTCTATTTTGTAGATTATAAAGCATGATTTGGTAAATCAGTTCTTTTGTTGACGTATTCTATAATCTCTGAATGTCTGTATGTAATTCCATGACAGTATCAATGGCGAAACTATGAAAGGAGAGAGAGAGAATATGCATGATAATTCAATCATCTTTTTAACAAGATTAGAGTTATAGATTTATAGAATGTCATAAACTGGTATAGGATTATATAACTTAATTATGTTAATGTTTACTCAAGGCGTACCATCCATACCAGTTATTACTCAATGAAATTCAACCTTGATTTGATAACTCATTCATTTGATATTTGTTTAAATATAACAACAAGTTTTTGGTTCACTCAAACTTTTAATGTATTAAAGGTCCAAACGACCTAGGAGAATATAAGCCTTTGTACACACATATGATATACAATTTTTGAAATGAATATAATTAAAGGGTACCACCACCCAAAAATAATATTCTTATTAAAGAAAGGTAACATCTTTAGTATTCCATTCCATCAACCAGTTCACAAAAATATGTTTCCAGAAAAAGAATATATAATTGGAAAACGCATCACCATTCTAAAGCATGCGTTCATGCGGTCTGAATTGCGAAGAGTAATGTGTGCAGAGCGAACGAATCGCCCGGGAATCTATTGACTACAAACGTACGCGCGAATAGCATTGGCGCACTCGCAAATGGTTGGCCCGTATGGAACCAGGAAATAGTAGTGGTTCCGTAAGTGGTGGAAATTAATTGCTTTGTTTATGAATTACACAACCCTTTGCAAAATGTTGGGTATCTATTTGATATCACAAAACGGTACCAAAACATATAATAATGTGTTGTTCTTTGCCTGGTGGTCCCCTTTAAGTTTACATTTCAAGTAGCATAGACAATTAACATCTTGATGAGGTACTCTATATACATTGCATTTGTGCATGCGTAAAGTAATAACAAGTCGTAGACAAAATAGGTATTAATTTTGATAGACAAGTCTGATAACCAATTTGACAAATGAATCGTCAAAGAGTTTGTGATTTTTTGTAGATCACGTTAGTATATTTGACATGTAGCATAATGATATATAGCATTTGTAGAGCGCCATTTATCTATAGGTATCTTATTCAGAGACGCTGTATTATTAGCCTTAGTGATCACGTACAGTTCAAACCCGAGAAATAAGTTTATTATCTTGCCCACTACCTCAACCCCTGGGGAGCATACTAGCCCAATTTGCTCTACTATAATAGGGTGCTATTATGCTAATTAAAACCCGACTAAGAACTTGTTTATATTACTGGGTAAAATGGTGGGGCATCGATTAGACGTTGCACTCGCCGGGTCTCGTGATTATAAGTCAAGGGCTGATCCTATCGTGCATCAACATTTCCAGCGATTCAACTTGATTATTGATTATTTTCTCCTTGGCGGGCGTACAATATATCACAAATCAAAGTTTAATTGCTATGCTAACATGCCCATTTTACAAGTACGAATGTTGAATTATTCAAGATAATTACCGGTCCCTTTTATATATAGATAATGCGAGAATTATTGATAGCAGGGAATCAAACTAATCATCATGTTTAACACGAATCTAAAAATGTCCCTCCGAAGAACTTTTCCATGCTTGGTATAAACTTGTGTTATGCATCGATCAGACGTTGAAGTCGACAGGTCTCGTGATTAGAAGTCAATGACTGATAAGATCATGCATCAACATTGCCAGCCTTTGAATATATATATTAAAAATCAAAGTTGAATTGCTATGCTAACATGCCCATTTTACAGGCACGAATGTTTACTTGATTACGATAATTACCGGTCCCTGTATTTATATAGATAATGCGAGAAGCATTGATAGCAGGGAATCAGGCTAATAGTTATGTTTTTATACGAATCTAAAAACTTCCCTCCGAAGAACTTTTGCATGTTTGGTATACTTGTATAATGGTACAGCACGTGTGTACCCATTGGGAGTACATTCCATATAGCATTATTTAGCATATATATGTTTAAGGTGCACCTGTAAAGTGTCAGATATTACCCAAAATTACATTTGATACTTCAATCCTATTCTGCAAAACATTGTAAGATATGTCCAAATGATGTGTACAAATTGTATTGAAAAAGAACACTGCTTTCCTGGTTGAAAAAAGCGAAAATATGAGCCAGCTTTTACAACGAATTAATGTATGACGTTTGTGACCGTTCATTAACGGTCTTAACCTAAATTTAAAAATCTAACCCTATTGTATTCCTCTCTTACCATACAACACCTTACACCGCGATAAAAGGGAAATGTGGAAATGTGATAATTTTTGGGGAGTTAGACACTTTACAGGTGCACCTTTAAAACCATGAGACCTTTACTCATGTATGAACACTACGCTACTCGCGCCCCTTGGAGCCTAATCGATGGCTTCAAGATAGCTGATAAGGATATGCAGACAATTAATAGTT
>JBAMJV010012478.1:0-38136 GCA_037951105.1 Echinarachnius parma | reverse complement strand
TATGGCTATGCGGTTGTTTGACATTGGAATAGAACTACACATTTGTTACATTTCACCCATTTTATCCATATCCTCCATGAGCAATTCATTTTACACTGTTAAAACGCTGTGTAAAACAACGCTGTGTAAAAATGGTTGTTAAATCTTTTCATACAACTTTAGGTGTAGCATGATAAGTTGTATGAAGAAGGGTTGCGTGAAGCGGCCATTGTTCAAGCGTTGATGAAACGTGTTAAATCACGTGATAGTTTCGACCGCAAAATGCCCGCGTCAAAACCTCTTTTGTCCCTTCGCAAACCAAGCGAACCGAGATAGCGCAGTCGATAGAGAGTGAGACTTATAACCCAAAAGACCCCCGGTTCGAATCCTACCCTTGCCGCTTTTACATCTTGTTTTGTATTTGCTATTTTAACAACGGGATTGTTGAAATTTATTCTAAACAACAGTTGTAGAACAAGTTAAAACAACAGTTGTGTAAACTTTAAACAACTGGGGTTGAATGTTTTCAACAACAGTTGGATGGTTCATATGTCAAACAGCGGTTGTTGAAAAATTTCACAAGTTGTTGAATTTGTTTACACAGCGTTTTAACAGTGTATCCAGTGCATGAGTATACCATATTCGAGCGTATAGGGTTATATAAAGGATTTCTCGGTCAATTTCTTAAGTTGGCCACACAAATTCAGTTTGTGCGCATTCAATTTCGCCGACTTTGTCATCGCAGCTGTATTTTGCAGTTCAAATTCTTTTTTTAGCATTCGAATTCATATAACGATCATTCGAAAATATTTTGTTTGCATTCGATTTAAAACGTGTTTCTATTTCGTAAAATTGTCATTCAATTTAAAGCGAGAAAATTCATGATTACGTAATACCGCCCTCCGTGAAATCCGTTGGCGAAATTTAATGCCAATAGCGTGTTTTTTAAATTGAATGCTAAAAGCGGTAAATCACTTGACCGAAGAGCTAAGTCGTATGAACAAAATGCAATTTTGAACCACAATTGCAAGATAGCATTCAGCTCAATTTCGCGAAATTGAATGACACGCTTATCAAAACGAATGAGAAGCTTACGAAATTGGCCGAGAAAACCTATAATAATTGATTGGTTCTTAATTAGATTGAAAGGAAGCAACAATCTGTGAATTTCACCCACTTTTTCAATCCACCATTCCATTGACCTTCATTTGTCAACTTCTACCTTAAAGGGGTAGTTCAGTTTTTGTATAGAGGGCGCTGCAAGAAATAATTTTTTTGTGAGGTAATGAAAAACTGAGTGTCAAATCTGAAAGAGCATACAATTTTTTAACAAACATTAAAATATTACATGCACAATTTTCAAATAAAAAATGGTTGAAACCAATGAGTTTTTAGAGAGCGCCCTCTTGAGTTTTGATGGCTGTTTTATGTTTATATATGTTTTTTTACCATTTAAGCATCATTTAAGTTACTAAAATTCTGTTTGACCAAAACTGTATATTATCCCTTTAAAAATAAATGCTTTGGGCATACAGCGGCTGAGTCGAACCCCATAGTATCTACAGTATATAACTATACATAAAACAGGTCATTTAAGTCGTTTGCTAAATTCATGTGTTTAATGTATTAAGGAATTAGGAAATGTGATCTCATTATGTTCTCCCATAAGTCATTACGCAAAATACATATGATATCGGCCGCGTTAAAGATATTCCCAGATATTGAAGCTCTGCTTACGAAATCGGTCTTCTGCATTCATCCCCTTTCCTTTCTTTTCAAATTCGATTTGAAATATGTTTGATAATTGTTCTTTTGATTACTTATATTTATTTATTTGTGAACTACTACTCATATTACTTATAATTATATTGCTAAAATGTATTCATTGTTATTTTTGTTATATGGAAAATGCAGAAATAAAAACTGAAGCTGAAAGATATTCGTGTTACTGTTTCGTTAAAGGAATCTAGCAACTTTGTTGACATGTGCACAAAGTGATGAGTAGTTGATACAATGTATATTGTAATATAAATGGACGTTATATGGCCGAGTAATGAGCAAAAAAGCAAAGTGATATTCACTAACTCATTGCACTCACTTTGTACACGGTTTTGACGATCCAGTGGATTATTCAACATCTGAATACTTCAATCGTACATATCTTTTTAACGACAGGGAAATTTGAAAAACCGAAACCTGTCCCATGATTTTATTGTTAATACGAATACAACAAGGTATGAGGGAACCGCTAGAATTCCAATTGGATTTTGAGGATTTGGACAATGTTACTAAAGCCCTCTGCAGACAGAGCCGACTCGACCCGATTCGACTGGTTTTCATTTCGGATCGGCTCAGTTTTCAATGCCTTGCGACACACATTTTGCCAGTCGAAAGACGGTCGGATGCTAGTTGGGGCCAATTCAACACGATGAAACGGATCAGACCGACCGGGCCCACCTCTAGCCTGATTGAAACCAGTCGGATCGGGTCGAGTCGGCTCTGTCTGCGCCGGGCTTAAGTCCCTTTAAGATAAATCGGTCGCGATTTCTGTTTCTCGGTTGTTTGACCAGAACGGCACAACCCCTTTAACCCATTGCCACGCATTAATTTATTGGCGCCATGAAGTCAGCAAAAATTGGTGTCGATCCGATGGCAGCGATTCTCAGACCCATTAACAGGTATACATACTGCATGGTTAAAGGAATTTTCAGGGTTTCGGATGCTTACACAAAATGCGAACACAGTGGGATCACTGGTTAATCTTTAACTGTATTAAGATATTGTATGTTATCATTATGTAGTATGGTGCTGGGTGTTAAATAACAACTCTTGATACTTTTAATTGTGAATAATGGTGGTCACAATGTGTGCGGGATGGTATTGTATCCTATGACCGGGATAATAATAATAGTGTGAAACGCTTAGAGATGATATTGTAATATTGTATTGTAATATAAATCGAGCATAATTATCATTATTATTACTATACGTGTATCAGCATGTAAGTTTAATACCTGGTAGGCTACTACAAAATGTTTGGTGACTAGAGATACATGCACCGCGGTTTAAAGAATGCATGTGATAATTTTTTTAATATACAATTTCGCTCACGACATTTCCATGACATATTCTACATTAAAGGGATCTAGTAACTTTGTTGACAAGTGCAAAAAGTGATGAGTGATTAATAAAATGTGTATTGGTGTGATCTGATATGTCACCAAAGTAATGTGTGAAAATGTCAAGTTAATCGATATTATTGGGCCGGGAAATTAGTGAAAATGCAAAGTGATATTCATTTACTCATTGCACTTACTTTGAACACGGCTTAAAAGGTCCCGTAGATAATTTAACATCCGAACGCTTCAATCGTAAATATCTTTTGAACGAAATGGACATTTTTAAAAACTGAAACCTGTCCCATAATTGTATTGTTAATATGAATACAACACGGTATGAGAGAAACCACTAGAGTTCCGAGTAAGTTTTGAGGATTTGGACAATATTACCAGATCCCTTTAAACTGAACTACGAAATGTCCACATTATGAGGTTGCGTTTCCTATCACTCACGCAATAATGTATCAAAGTGCTTCCTTGCATGCTTTTCAATAAGACGTTTCTATTTTCATCGAATGGTCAGCGCCACGAATATATCGCCACCATTTCAAATTTCTATGCATACATGGACAATAACATGGGCCATCTCTCCGTTTTTTTCCTTGTCTGAATTTATATGCGTTTATTATCAAACGTCGTCACAGTCACATGCAATTATGCATAATAGTATACAGCCCATCTACGTATATTGAATTTCTGCACATCGCGTGTGCAGTGCATGGGGTAATTAGGTCTGGCTGATTGGGGGAGGGGGGGGGGGGCAGGGGCACGCAAATTAATGGGGGCACACCTAATGTATTTCTTTATTTAGTTCAAAATGGTACCCTAAATGCTTTCTATTGTTTTTCTCAAATTATTGCTGGGGTACGTGCCCTCCGCCCCCCCCCCCCCCCCCCCCCCCCCTCTACACCACTGTCACGTTGCGTTGTTTTTATGCGGTCCTTTGATATTATTGACCTTCGGGGCTTTCGTCTCGTTGACTCGTTTCTTTCATGCTCTTTCTCTGTTATTCTTTTCTCCCTTTATCCATGCAGTTTCCTTTTTAAAAGAATGTTTTCCTTTAATTTCATCTCTTCTTCCACCAAATGAGATGAAGACTAAGTGACAATAAACCGTGTTACGCATTTTTAAAGGGATCTTGTTATTTTGTTGACATGCGCAAAAAGTGGTGAATTGTTGACAAAATGTGTATTGCTGTGATATGATATGTCCACTGAGTAATGTGTTCAGATTTCACGTTAAAGGGATCTAGTAACTTTGTTGGTCTGTACAGAAATAGATAATTTTGTTGGTACATTGTATAATGTGTAGTTTTGTGATCTGATATGTCCTCTGCGTATTGTGTGAACATTTCATGTTAACTAGATATATCATATGGCCAAGTTATGATCGAAACTGCAAAGTGATCATTGCATTGACTTTGTACACAGTTATAATTTTCCAGTAGATAGTTAAAAATCTGAACATTTTAATCGCAAATATCTTTTTAACGAAAGAGAAATTCGAACAACCGAAACCTGTCCCATGATTCTCTTGGTAATACGAATACAACAAGGTATGAGAGAACCACTATTTAGTTTTTAGTAAGATTTGCGGATCTCGACGATGTTACTATAGATCCCTTTTAAGGATTCGTTTCCATCTAAACATGCATTCTAAACTTGATGCTTCATTTTCAGAAAAGTAATCACTTATAAAAGCCAACACATGATCCCTCTATGATGATTTAGTATAATTTTTGTATAATACTTCTTGCTACAAATAATAAGTATCCGACGCTGGATGCTATACAGGGTGGCCCCCCAAAAAACGGAACGGGGCACTTCCCAAAATATAGTAACAAAATAATTATGTCCATCGGATAGGGTATATTTTCCAATGAAAAACGATACCAAGAACAGTAATTTTGGTCGTGTAGCTTTTGTTTTAGGGCGCTCTGAGAGGCACAATGTCAGGCTCCCATTTTTGTCAATTTTTACCAAGTCAGTGCCTGATAAATCGCACTTACTACCCGTCATAGCATTGAACAACAAGCAATACGCGCGCTATTGTTAGTGTGCATTCAGCTGTGTGCCGAGAGAATGGGCATGGTTGTATGATGAATTTTTGATAATTTTGATTACTATATTTTGGGAAGTGCCCCGTTCCGTTTTTTGGGGCAACCCTGTATGGTATCGAACCCACGACCTTCGGATGAGCTGATTGTGTTGTTGTTTTTCTTCTTACTACTACTACTCCAAAGCCCATCTCCAGTAGTCAGAAAAAAACGACTCTGTATATGGGTTTCCTTTAACATAATATGACGTCATACTACTATAGTACCCCTTGAATCAGCAAATGGACAAACTAGCGGAATAAAGAGACTAATTGTTCGGTCTTATATGCCGTAACTAAATAGCTAATTATATATATACTAATTGCATGACATGAATCTATTCCTTGCGTTTAAACAAAAATCTGTTGCCACCTTCTCCCTATCTGTTTTATGTATATAATTTGTCAGTTCATGCCTAAACGAAGAATCTGCTTGATCAGAAAGCCCCGGCCATCTTGACTTACATTTAATTAAATTTGCCTTCATAGCGGATAAGCAGTTTTGAGCAGTTTTTTTTTTATATTTATTTTTATTTCAATTTTGCTTGAGCGCTATCGAAATCATGGCTGCTCAGGCTCCCATTTTTGTTAATTTTTACCCTGTCAGTGCCTGATAAATCGCACTTACTGCCCGTCATATCATTGAACACGCGCTATTGTTAGTGTGCATTTAGCTGTGTGCCGAGAGAATGGGCATGGTTCTTTGATGATATGACGGGCAGTAAGTGCGATTTATCAGGCACTGACTTGGTAAAAATTGACAAAAATGGGAACCTGACATGGTGTCACTCAGAGCGCCCTTAAACAAAAACTACACGACCAAAATTACTGTTCTTGGTATTGTTTTTCATAATCATTTTGTTACTATATTTTGGGAAGTGCCCCGTTCCGTTTTGTTTGGGGCCACCCTGCTTAACCACTACAGATAATCATGCTGTAAACATGGTAAAGTGTCTAACTCCACAGAAATTACTTTGAGCTTCCACATTTCTCTTCTACCGTGTTGTTTAGCTTATGGTAAGAGAATAATTAAAAAAAGGGTTAAATCTTTTCAAATGCCCCTTTAGTATGAATATATTTATCATTGATAATCATTCAGCTTAAAGGGACTTAGTAACATTGTCCAAATCCTCAAAATACAATTGGAATTCTAGCGGTTCCCTCATACCTTGTTGTATTCATATTAACAATACAATCATGGGACAGGCTTTGGTTTTTCAAATTTCCCTTTCGTTAAAAAGATATTTACGATATTTAAGTGTTCAGATGTTAAATAATCCAACGGATCGCGAAAACCGTGTACAAAGTGAGTGCAATGAGTTTGTGAACATCACTTTGCATTTTTGCTCATTACTCGGCCATAACGTCCATTTGACTTGAAATTTTCACACAATACCCTGTGGACATATCAGATAGCAACAATGTTCAACAATTCATCACCTGCACATGTCAACAAAGTTACTAGATCCCTTTAAACAAACTTTATAGCTAGCTACTCTTAAACACAGCAATATAATGATACAACTCCACTCTACAGACGGTCATAAACGTCATAAGCGTCATACTGTAATTAGTTGTACAAGCTGAAGTTTTCGCTTTTTTAACCAGGAAAGCAGTGTTCTTTTTCAATGAAACTTTCACATATCATTCAGACATATCTTAAAATGATTTTGGAATGCACCTTTAATTACAAAATGCAGTGCATATAAATGCCTAAATATTATTTTTAAAACACTCAACCACTATAATTGGTATGGACTAGATGATTTTGACCAAAAGACAGATAATCCTTTTAATATCGCGAGGGTATCAGAATCGGGTGAACATTTTACCCCTGGCGGTGTGGAAATTGAAATTGCAGAGAGCCGCGTCCTAGACGCCCGACAGAGGTATACCCAGCCAAGGGTGAGGGGACCTCAAAGAGGGGGCCTTAAAGAGGGGGCAGACAATTCCGTGAGGGCCGTGGAGGGGGTACTGTGCTATCGCTAAAGTGTTATGTGTATTAATCTGTTTATATTTATATATTTAGTTGTTTATCTATTCGTCTGTATAATTGTATAGCTATTCTATAAGTTATTCATTAACTTCATGATTTATTTGAATAATACAATATATTATTGATTTATTGCATTTTATTGAATATTACGATATTTAAGTATACAGTATATGTATCTTTTTACTTGTATGGCATTTTCTCGACTGCAGATTATGGCTAGGGAGGAGGGGGAGGGGAGAGGGGCGGGAAGAGGGGATTAGAAAGTCAATCAATTGTTCCCGCAAAAGGACGGATATTGAGGCAATAATTTTATTCGGGGGAGGCCCCCGGGCAGGGGGGGGGGGGGTTACCCCAGGGCGAGGTGGATGGGGGTGCAATTACCCCACTTCCACCCAGCTATACACGCCGCTAGCCCCCGTCGACATTTTACGCCATAGTGGACATGACCCCCTATATAAGAAGAGCTAATTCATTCCAAAAGGCACTAAATCCAGTTTTCAACTTTGGAGAAAAGCAGGTTTCTTTGTCCAACCTTTTACACATGCCTATATAATTATGGGAATATGAAATTTAACGTTTTGATTTTGATTGTGTAACTGTAACTAGTCCTAACATTTGTATTTCTAGCTACGTAGATTATTATACTGATACAGATAACTCATTTTTTTTTAAATGGGAAGTGGATTTAGCGCCTTTTGGAACTAACCTCTTTATTATATACATCTCATAAATGACTAGATGCTGACATGATATGACTCCATTAGACATCTTCCTTAATCCTCTCAATGTCATGATATTTAGATCCATAACATACATGTACTAACTCTGCGACATTCACAAGACGTTGTAATGAATGCCTTATAAGTGTTAAAGGGATAGTTGAGTTTGGTGAAACTGAATTTTAGTAACCAAAACCTGCATCATTACATTACAAACTAATATTTATAACTAGAAAGGAACAACAAATTAAAAATGACGTAGTAAAGATCATGTTATCATTAAAAAAGAGCCGTTAAAACGTAAGAGGGCGCTCTCTAAACACTCATCGGTTTCAACCATTTTTAATTAAATATTGTGCATGTGATGCTTTGTTGAAATAGTGATTAGATAGAGAAATAACCAACAACTATTTAAATACCTATTTTGTAACTTTTTGAAAAGAGGAAGCATTTTTTTTGAATTTTTAACGGCTGGTTCAAAATTCTCTAATAAACCCGGGGCCCCGGGTTTATTACAATTTTTTATATTTATGGATATTTCAGCCGTCTCTGAACCGATTTTGATCAAACAAAGATGATTTTATTGTTTAAATATTATGCTCTTTCAAATTTTACACTCAGTTTTTCATTACCTCACAAAAAAATAAGTAGTCTAGCGCCCTCTCTACCAAAACTCAACTATCCCTTTAACTCTCGCCGATATGATGCGCGCTCATTTGGTATCTTTCTTAACCCCTCAGATTACCTGAGAAGGTACTAAATTGAAATGACACATTATGTGATATTTATTCGGGCGATGTGACCGTTAGCTGGTTAACTAGATGCATGTATGAGACTCGCCGAAAAAATCCAAGCCGCGTCTTTAGCTGATGATACGATATTATTACACGCGCCACCTAAGGCATTCAACATCATGGGGTACGTAATAAATATGTAGAAACTCAACACGGAGGTTACCATACCACGGCGTGGTGCCGAGAGCCTTAATTCCCGCCAAAATCAAGCCTGGCCTTCAACTGATGAGACGATATCATTACACACGCTAGCATTCTAGTTAAAGGGACTTAGTAACATTGTCCAAATCCTCAAAATCCAATTGGAATTCTAGCGGTTCCCTCATACCTTGTTGTATTCGTATTAACAATACAAAGCATGCGACAGTTTTCGGTTTTTCAAATTTCAGATGTTAACTTATCCACTGGACCACGAAATCCGTGTACAAAGTGAGTGCAATGAGTTAGTGAATGTCACTTTGCATTTTTGCTCATTACTCGGCCATACAACGTCCATTGAACTTGAAATTTAAACACAACACCCAGTGGCCATAACAGATAACAACAATATAAATCACTTTTAGCACATGTCAACAAGTCTTCAATGCTATAGTTATATAGGACGGGCACATATATCATTATAGTATTATACAAATTGCATCTCCGTGGTATAGTATACGTTCCGAGTTAATTGCGGCCAGAAATAAATTATCTTTCATTAAAAAAAAATTGTCAGGATATTAATACATAGTTACATACAGGCCCGAATTCTCACCAGTGGCTCAAATTTAGTCTAGGCTAAAAAGACATGAATTGAGGATTGTTGACATGTGCAAAAAGTGATGAATGGTTGGTACAATGCATACCTATTCCAGTCATCTAATATGTCTACTGCGTATTGTGTGAAAATTTCAAGTTAAATGGACGTTATATGGCCGAATAATGAGCAAAAATGCAAAGTGATATTCACTAACTCATTGCACTGACTTTGTATACAGTTTTAAATATCGAGTAGATTTAGTTATAAATCTGAACGCTTCGATCATATACAACATATCTTTATAACGGAAGATAAATTTGGAAAACCTAAATTTGGAAAACCTAAAGCAGGTATGTATAGAACCACTATATATATAGTTCCAAGTAAAATTTCAGGATTTCGCATGTTACTAGATCCATTTTAACCGTGTCGTCCCTGTGAAATTTGACTAGCCATTAAAGGAACTACAGCGTCTAGATGCCTTATATTTTCACAATTAGGCTCTCTATACGTATTTTTTCCTCAAGAAAAAGAATTTGGCAGTCATTTCCCATGAAATCAATACATTTTGGGGTCATTAGTAAATATCTAATTGTCCTGGGAACGCCCCTTTTAAATCGCCAAAATGTGATGTCATTTAAAGAACGGACTAATGAACTAAATTCTGTAGATGACGCAAGCTAATGAATTGTCAATCACATGTCAATCACGCTGCCGATTCTGGACCCTAAATGTGGGCCCTAAAAACTGGACCCTAAAAACTGGCTGCTAAGTGAGATTTGGCATCAGAAAATTAGTCTAAAATCACTACTGTTTTTTTTTTTGGTAGACCTATTTTACAAATCATCAACTATGGAATAAGTGCCAAAGTACGTTGTATTCGTTAGTTCCTTTAAGGCATTCACGATCGATGCAAATCCCTCTGCACATGCAGGCATCTAGACAAAGTGTACCTTGACACTCCAGTCATAGTATAACCGGTCACCAGTAATATTGCGTCCTGGATCATCCAGGACTGGTGACTTGTTAGAATATGACTGTAATATCAAGCGACGCCTTTTAAGCAGAACTATATAGGGATTGATTGCATAATGAAAATAAACAATTAGAATATCTCCGGTGGCAAATGACAACCACCAATGGGCTATAGTGAAATTTGAACAAACAAAAACACTCGCGACCGACTTCTCTGAAACGAAAAAACAAACGGTGACACGTATCTTTAAAGGGTACCACCGTCTAAAAATAATATTCTTATAAATGAAAGGTCTTTAGTAGTCCATTCCATCATCAAGTTCAGAAAGATATTTTTCCAGAAAAAAAAAAAATTGTAACACGCATCACCATTCTAAAGCATGCGTTCAAGGGTCTGTCTGTATGAAGACTATACCTTTGTCCAGAGCGAACGAACTGTCTGGGATTATTATTGTCTCCAAACGTACGAGTGAATATAATTGGCACACTCGCAAATGTTTGGCGCGTACGGAACCATGAAACAATAATGATTCCGTAAGTGGTGGTAATTAATTGCATTGTTTATGAATTACACACCCGTTTGCAAAATGTTGGGTATCTATCACAAAACGGTACTAAACCATATAGTTATGTGTTGTTCTTTGCCTGGTGGTCCCCTTTAACTTGGCTGATATCATAGATATGTATTTTGCGTAACGACTTATGCGGAGAACATAATTAGTTCCCATTTCATAACCCCTTGATACATTAACCACATGAATCCATCAAATTACATAAATTACCTTTATATGGGAACGTAATATGAGAACATAACTAGAACCTTTTTCATAATCCCTTAATACAAGTCATGAATTCAGTAATTATATGGGAACGTATATGAGAACATAACTAAAACCATCATCATATCCCTTAATACATTAAACACGGTCACGATTCAGTAAAATGACTCCATGCACTGACCTATTTTAATGTATATATCATTATTTAGATACTGTGGGGATCGGTTCAGTCGTTCAGTCATCGGTTCAGTCAATTATTTTTAATAATATATCTTTCAATTCAACACAATCAAGTATAATGTAAAATACATTTCCGCCATGTGTGTTAATTATGTAATGTATAATTATGAAATGATGACATTTCCGTTTCTAAATTACTTCGACACAAATGTGGTCTCCTAGGCGTGGGGGGGGGGGGGGGGGGGGTGGGGGCTGGGGGCTGCACCTCCCCCGAAGTTTTGAAGACGGCCATATTCGGACAAAATTAGTACCCACAATTCGGGCAAAAGCATACCATATTTGAGCGAATTGATATCGTATTCGGGAAAATTCATTATCATTCTCGGGCAAAAGCATTTCATTTTCGGGCAAATTCGTATCGTATTCGGGCAAATCAATATCATATTCGGGCAAATTCATGCCGTATTCGGGCAAAATCATGTCATATTCGGGAAAACTCATAGAAAGTTTATCATTTTCGCGGGTGATTAAATTGTGATAACTCTATTTTTTGTCCTTGCTTGTCGGGTGAAAATAGGGAAGATGATATTCGGGCAAAAGACCTTTTGCGTGTGCCAACAAGCTTAGATCCCTTTAAATTTAGACATTAATTATTACATGTGGTAGGCCTTACGTTGTATGAAAATTCCACGACCCATCTATATACGTTGTGTTTAAATGACTGTCTATCAGGTAAGCCAAACATATGCAGGCGGCACGCATACATGTGTATAGGTCTACGATGTATATTTTTCTTGGCTTTAGACAAGAATATACAACATAAGAACGCGGCATCATCGCTGGCACGCTGAGATATAGGCCTACATCGTGACTTTGTCTATTGCATACAATCGTGCCAGCTGGTTTGAGGTACTATTCGGCCTTCGAATTCCACAGCTTAATTATTTCGATGAAAACTGCGATGATAAAATGCGTTGCTATTATTTTCTTTCAAAGCGCCAACATTTCGTCGCATCGCGTGGAACTCTTATATATATTATAATAATAATGATAATAACAATATAATTAAGTTGTATAATGCGCAAATTTCATCTTTTACAAGATGATCTGGGCGCAATTGAAAATTATCTACACACATCAAATAATGAAAATAGAAATTCAAGTATACCTAATAATAAATACGTGTACATCGGTATAATAAGCAAACGTGAATATTATAAACAAAATGTATATTTTTACATGTGCATGCAAAAGTGCATTGTTAGGAAAATCTACTAATTAGAAAGGACACTAAATACATATTACTAGTAATTACTAATAATTATATGTGCAATTTCACCAAACATCAATAACATATACTATGAATTGTACAAATGCTTATCTAACCTTCATTTTTTATATTCTCCAATTATATTATTAATCAACTTATTAATTGACGGTTAAAATGTGGTGTCTTTAATCATATCTATTGAAAAAGTAATTATTCAAAAAATTTACAAAATTATATAATAAGGACTGTACATTTTTTTTTTAATGTGATTATTTTCTAATTATATATTGAGAATACTTTCACAATTGTCATTAAATCATGTACAGTCAAACTGCGTATATTGACCACATAATATAAGGAAAGATCTAATTGAAATAGTATATTACAGTATGTGTTATTGAATACCACGCTTCATCTATAGACGTTTTGCATCAACACGTTATTACCATGACAGTATTGACTGCATGTAGACTCATGGTAAATATGTAATTAAACGTTTAATCGATGATGTCTCGGAGAGGATCGATATTTTTCAGAAAATTAAGAGTGTGCACACGCACAAAATAAGAACAACAACAACCTAGGGTTCACATTCTCATGAAAAGAAGCGAAATTGTGGAACAACAACTTAAAGGGGAACCATACTCTGGCTTTTGTACCTATACTGTTACTTTTGAAACCACTATTATATCTGGTTTGACTGAACACTGGAGGCTGCCATGTTTTCCAACGGTACCATATGAAACGTTATCTGACCTTGCGCTAGCAAAGCGGGTTATGTAATCACTGACATAGCAGCACATTCAACAACAGTGGTTATATAACACGCTTTCGTTAGTGCACGCTCAGAATGCGCTCAGATGACGTTTCATGAGGTATCGTTTTAAAACATGGCAGCCTCCAGTGGTAAGTCGAAACAGTTGATAGTGGATTCAAAAACATTGATTTTTTCCATTATAAATGATGAATAAGATGACATATACTACTAGGGCCCCGTTGCAGAAAGAGATACAATCGATTGTAAGTTGCAATTAATCGTAAGTCAGATCACGTGTTCTAGATGCGCAAATCTGATTGGTTGAAACGCGTAAATTTTCTGACTTACGATCAATCGTAACTTACAATCGATTGTATCTCTTTCTGCAACGGGGCCTAGAAGTGATAGGAATAATGCATATATCAGTAATAGTAAGCAAAAATTCGAGCATTTCGTTTCCCTTTAAGTATCTTGGGCACATCGCTAGGACAACTGAAGGTGCTGAGAAACGAATACGGCAATGAACAATTGAATGAAAACGAGGTAGAGGTCGTCCAACAATATCTTGGCCTGATGATGTAAAGAGATTGTCTGGAGAAGGAATGAAGGGTGCAACACACTTGGCAGAAAATATCGTTGCAAGCATTGGCGTGCTCTTGTGAAGACCACAGCAGCAGCGCCCTGCAGCGCCACCTGAAGTTGGTGATAATGATTATTATTAATTCAACTGGGCAAATTAAACGCGCCTTCTTTGTTTTGTCTTTATGAGGAGGGGGGGGGGGGGTGTAATCGGACGGACGTTCACGCATTAGGACTGTTATACAAAATAATAGCTAAAGTAACATTTGCATATACACATGATACAGGAGCCATGGTTATTTTCTGGTCATGGTCTTTTGTATGATCAATAATAGTAGATCAATTAAAAGATATACATACCTACTTCTTACTTTTTAAATTTGTGTTGTATTACTATGTATATGCGCAGTTAATGAAAGATAATTGCATTAATATCGTGCTTACAAAATAATAGTCATTGTACGTTTGAATAGTAACAAAATTATTGTAGCTGACTAGATTTAATTAATGAATGGTATTGAATGGTATTGGAGTATTGGAGCTCGTATGATGGGACTACATTTAGAATGTATAGCCTTTTAAAAGGATGCCTGTAAAGTGTCTAACTCCACGAACATTACTTGGAGCTTCCTCATTTCTCTTCTACCGTGTTGTTTAGCTTATGGTAAGAGAAGAATAAAATAGGGTTAGATTTTTTCAAATGCCCCTTTAGTATGACGATATCTATCATTCAGCTCAAAAGCGTTAATTAACGGTCATAAACCTCATAAACGTCCGTTGTAAAGCTGACGCATATTTTCGTTTTTTTTAACCAGGAAAGCAGTGTTCTTTTTCAATGGAACTTTCACACATCATTCGGAAATATCTTGCAAGGATTTTGGTACAGGATTGAAGTCCCGAATGTCATTTTGGGCAATATCTGGCACTTTACAGGTGCACCTTTAATGTATATACGTAGTATAAAAAAAAAGACACCAGCAAATGTTAACCATTTCCTATACAACATAATGTGCCATGTCACCCTATTTTGTGTGGGTGGGGCGGGGGGGGGGGGGGGTGGGGGGTAGTCCACCGAATACATCACTACAAGTTTGATGCGCATGCTAGGGTGCCCGGAGGAACAGAGGAACGCCCAAAATAGCTTTAACAGACATTTAATCGATTTTTTGTTTGTGCAAGGGGATTCGACCTAGTTTGATGCATTTATGAATGCGCAAATAATGTGAAGCATTAATGTGCGTTCCTTGTCCCTCTGGTGACTTCGGCTACATTCATGTTTTTATAATGGGGTGGAATGCACTTTCTAATGGCCTAGTCCCACTGCACCGTTCCTCCTTCCGTTTCATATCCGTTTGACATCCGGTGTCACGCTAAATCTGTACCCACTGCGAAATCCGTACGCAGTCGCAAATGCGCATGCGCACCTGTGGGAAAATTGCCTGCGAAATTCGTTCACATTTGTATATAATAAAGCATGCAAAATGCCTCCTTGAGGCTCCTTGCGGTACAAAGTGTTGTCAAAACCCGACGGTGGGTTATGAAACTCCATTCACGCCATTTAAAATTTTGATAAAACTTGTGTCAATTTTTGCGGCGTAATAATGGTCACGATTTCCGCAAGACACAAACTCCAAATGTCTAAGCGCATGCGCATTTGCTACTGGGTACGGATTTCGCAGGTTACGGATTTAGCACCACACCGGAAGATATACAAGTAGGAAACAAAAATGGTGAGGACCAAGTTCGGAATTAACTCGGTTCCGTTTCGCGTGAAACTAAACGTTATGGAACTTCAAAATTTGCTAGAGATTGACTGTTTGCCATATTTTGGGCCGGATCAGTAGGAAACGGAAGGTGAGGCGGTGCAGTGGGAATAGGCCATAACATACTATGCTTGACGAGTGTTGGTGTAGCATGATAGGGAAGGAAGGAGTGGCGTATAGTAAAACGATAATATTTGGGTAAATGGCATCTACAAATTCGGGAAAAGCATGTCATTTCGGCCGAAACATCATCAACATTTTGGTCATCATCGGGCAAAAGTCACTTCAATCGAAAAACGTTCGGGAACGCGTTTTAAATCAATTATAAATTTGAAATCAAAACCCATTTCATTCTTCTGTTACATAACATCAACCAAACAACGAGGTACAATAGCAATATACAAGCTCCAAGTGATTTTGGTTGAATTTGAAAAAAGTTGATTGATCACTTTTTAAACTGGCATGACTTAGTCCATCAAACCAAGTTGTCTGCACCCGATAGCAATGTTGCCAAGTATATCATTAAAGGGACTATAAGTAAAATTGTTCAAATCCTCAAAATCCAATAGGAATTATAGCGGTTCCCTCATACCTTGTTGTATTTGTATTAACAATACAAGCATGGGACAGGTTTCGGTTTTTCAAATTTCCCTTTCGTTAAAAAGATATTTACGATTGAAGTGTTCAGATGTTAAATTATCTACTGGATCGTCAAAACCGTGTACAAAGTGAGTACAATGAGTTAGTGAATATCATTTTTGCTCATTTCTCGGCCAGGTAACATCCAATAAACTTTTCACACATTACTTTCTGGACATATCAGATCACACCAATACACATTTTATTAACCACGCATTACTTTTTGCACTCGTCGACAAAGTTACTAGATCCCTTTAATGCAACGTGCTTCATGCATTAGACGACCTACGACTTACTTACGCTTCTATTTACCGCCCGAGCTAAACACCCGACGAGAGACATGCGGCCGAGACAAATTAATTTCCATCTAATACTTCAGTTAAAGCCGATCCGATAATAGCTTTGCGCTTGACTGATGACGAAAACGAATATCATGCACGGGTATCATATCAGTTGATCAAGGGTAGAATGACGTGGCAGGCCCGTAGCCAGGATCTTTACAGAGGGTGCGTGTAATGTACAATAGTGGCCCGAGACCGAGATCGCAGCCGAGACCGAGACCACTAGTTTAGTTGCGTAAGCAAGGGGGTGGGGTGTGATCGTGGCCGATACAAATTGGACATTTCATAAGTTGGGGGGGGGGGGGGGGAGGGGGGTGTATCACGATGGTGTATTATTTCGGGCATTGTGTTTTTCAATCAGAATATCGTTGATTCGATGCCCAACACATGTACAACAACATATATATATAACGCAAGTTCACAACACGACCTTTTAACGTAAAAATGATAGAAGGAAGGCGTATGTTTAGAGTTAGGTTAAAGTGATTCATTAACTTTGTAAAATTATTCAACCAAAATAACTTTGAGCTTTCACATTTCTCTTGTACCATGTTGTTTGGCTTGTATGGTAACATACGAATGGAATGGGTCATGATTTGTCAAATGTCTCCCTAATTATGGAGATAATTTTATGTAAGATTAAATTCGAAAGCGCCTATGGACGCTTTCGTCCGTAGTCAAGAGTATCCAAATTCGGATACTTAATTGCCCAGAGTATTCTGATACTTCACGCGAACGATCGGGATAAAATCAGACATTGATTTTCTCCGTTTTTACTAGGTAAACGGTCACAGTTGCTGAACACATCTGTGACTGACGAATTTGAATTGTACGGGACGATAATGTGTGACAAATGACTAAATTGAATGGACTTTTTGTGAAATTGGTAGACAATAGACGAAATTGAAGTTGGCATTGGCACATTCTCGGCTTTTCGGGACGAAATTGAAGTACAAATGTTTACAATTTAATGACAAAAGTGTTAAAATAGACGGGAAAGCATATATTATTACTTTTGGGGAAAATACTGTATAATAATACATAATGATGTATATGGCGATTAATATATACTACGGTGTTTCTAATGTATTTAATGGATCACTTTATAGACAGTTCACTATGTATTGCTCGTCTATATGATAAAGACATTGTTCAGTAGTGCATGCAGTGGGTGGTAGGTAAAGTTGATTTTCCTCCATTATTTTATTAATATTATTCGCATACCAATATGTTCCAAATAAATATATATTATATATTCTTTTGTTTGCATTCAACACAAATGATGGCGTTAAAATCAAAAGTAATGGTCCGTAACAATGGCTCGGATGTCATATATTAAGGCAGTTTAGATAAAATATCAAAGTAAACATAATTTAGCCAATATAGGCACATTTAACACGGAACAAACATACTGCACGGGGAGTTTATGATTCTATAAATGTCATAATGCAGTTCAGAATCTGTCGTAAGCGAATCCGTAAGATGTATGCAGTAACATGGAAATTAATGTTTTCTACACCATACATTACAGAGCAATGCTGAACAAATGCGAACGACCCCATTACAGTATATGAAGAGCTTGATACCAAAAGGCGCTAAATCCACGTTTTCAACTTTCAAGAAAAACATGTTTCTTTGCCCAACATTGTACACATGCCTAAGGGAACATGAAAATGGAACGTTCCATAGTTTGATGTTGGTCTAATTTGTAGTAAAATTTTGATTTCTAGATAGCAACTTATCCTCTTTAATAACTGGTATCGTTAACTCAATTTTTATGAAAATGTATTTAGCGCCTTTTGGAAATAATCTCTTCAGTGTGCGCATCAGGCTAAATTATGTTCTGTATACAACTGCTCTGGAAAAGGGGGATCCAGTTTAATGTCTCACAAATAAACAAACCCGGCAGTAACAACATGCAATCATCCTTCTAGATTACTAAAAAGCTTTCAACAGTGATGCAGATGTGCAGCTCTGCACGCAGTGTTGTAGCCGAGGTTAGACAGATTCGGGGGGGGGGGGGGGGTAGGTGGAGTGGGGCACGTGCATTATTGGTGGACGTTGTCTATGTATTTCTTTATTTTGTAAAGGATTTTCCCGTTGTCTTTTTGTATTGTCTGTATTAATTTAGTGGAGGTGTGGCAAGGATAAGTGTCCTGGTTTCCAGGAGAAAAAAAAGGGATATCTGTCCAAATCACTCCGTAAATGTGTGTTTTATGTGTGTGTCACGCGCGTGTAAAGCAATGTTTCGTAGCTCATTCAAGTTCATTTATATTGAATTAACAAAAAAACAAAACAAAACGTTTACGTTGTATGAGTGCACGTCCCGGCGCTGTACCACATTGACTGTCGTGACTTGGAGAAGAGGGCGTGACGCCAAAAATTATAATATTTGTATGTTGAAGATACAATACTAAGCAATACGTAGTTTTAAAAATGCGCATAATACATTGCAAATGCCTGCCTATATATATGCGCTTTTGTTATTACACTGGTCATTACTGGTACGGTTCAAACCCGTACAATAATCTTACACACGATATCAACTCCCCGGGGAGCACACTAGCCAATAACAGCCTTAAAATAACACACTGGCTAATTTACATCCGATCAGGTATACCCATTTATACTCCTGGGTAGAATGGTAGACATCGGCTAAATGTGGATTCATAATAATTAATAACATACTCGATTTATATAGCGCCTAATATGATTGATGATCATCTCTGAACGCTTTCCAATGATATTATTACCCCCGGTCATAGGATACAATGCAAACCAGCACACATTGTGTGCACCATCACCACTCCCTGGAGAGCATTCCTTACAAGCGGCTCATGGGCATTGAGAAGATCCTTCACATATAGGCTTTCACCTCCTACCGGGTCCCCATTTATACACCTGGGTAGAGAGCAGCAATGTGGATTAATTGTCTTGCTGAAGGACAAACGCGATGGGCATACTCCGGGTTCGAACTCGGGATCCACATTGTCTTAATTGTCTTGCTGAAGGACATATACATGACGGTTCATCGACTGGGTTTTGAACTCGGGACCTCTTGATTTGAAATGAAGCGCCCATCCGATCATGTCACTTCCACCAGAGTTGCCAATTTGATAAATATAATGAAGACAGATTGTGCCTCGGGATAATACCTCCTCTCCTTAATCAGTTAGTGCATGTGATATGGACCTGATGGCAAAGGCAAAGGGGCCTTGCAAAGTTTAACAAATTCCAACCATCCAAATAAGATTTGGAAGTGGGTGGGTGGGTCCAGGGCCATTTTGGACTTTAACAAATAAATTGGAAAACCCCACCCTAAATAAAGATTTAGTGTAAAAAAATGCACTTTACACGTCTCAAATCATATAATGACTTTTAAAAAGTCATTACATGATTTGAGTTTTCTGTCCATGTCGGAGATGGATTTCCAAAAAAAAAAGAAGAAGTTTGGATAGGGGGGTGGGTGGGTGGAGTGAGCTCTATCCAAATCTTATTTGGATGATTGGAATTTGTTTAACTTTGCAAGGCCCCTATAAGTGTACTAAAATGGAACTCCCTTTGGATGGTAATGACGTCATTAGAGGACAGGTCACGTGATGCGATTAGCGGCTGCTAAAGATTAGACGCCAGCAATTAACGTGTCACTGTACTGTCTGCTTTAAAGGGATCCGTACTGACCGGCGTAATCGCCGCAGCCGCGTAAACGCCGCATGCCGACTTTGAGCAACATAATTAAAACAAAATTAAAAACGGGTGCAAAAACGGCCAGAGAAACAAGCAGAATAATGGCCAGAAAAGATCATGGGAGATGCCCGAAACGGTAAAATTCTCCAGTGATCACGCAATGAAAAGTTCTTTGTAAGCAATCAGTGATATAACAAAGATGCTCGGAAGCGCAACTCAACCAAAAGCCCCCACAATTCCACCGATTATCCCATCGAAAGTCCATGCATGCACTGTAACATGCATGCAACCAATAACACACTGCCAAAGGCCGGCTTGCATGCATTTTACCGACTAATAAAAGTCAAATTTTGACTATCGCCGCCTATTCGCCGCATCCCGACTTTGCGTTTTATTTTAAAGGAAAAAGTATGCGGCGATTACGCCGGTCAGTACGGTAGTCACATTATCCACATCGACACAACTTCATTAGAATTCTAGTGGCTCTCTTGTTCCTCGTTGTATTCGTATCACCAATAGAAGCATGCAACATGTTTTTTTCTTCTTCAAATTTCCCTTTCATTAAAAAGATATGTATACGATTGAAGTGTTCGGATTTTTAACTATCCACTGGATAGTCATATTCCGTTTACAAAATCAGTGAAATGAGTTAAGGTATATCATTTGCATTTTTGCTCATTACTCCATATTTTAAAAATGTATTGATTTATTCTACGGAACCATTTTTTATGTCATGGTTCCGTACGCGCCAAACATTTGCGAGTGCGCCAATTCTATTCACGCGTACGTTTGGAGACATTAAAATCCCGGACGATTCGTTCGCTCTGGACAAAGGTAGTCTTCGTACATGCAGACCCGTGAACGCATGCTTTAGAATGGTGATGCGTTTTCCAATTATATATTTTTTTCTGGAAACATATTTTTCTGAACTTGTTGATGTAATGGACTACTAAAGATGACACCGTTCATTTAGAAGAATATTTTTTTTGAGTGGTGGTACCCTTTAATAATATTTGGACCATAGTTTTAGACCGCCATCTAGGCTACATTCCCACAAACGACAATCTTTAAAGGGTACCATCACCCAAAAATGTTATTCTTATACAAAAAGGTAACATTTTTAGTAGTCCATTCCATCCCCCAAAATAAGAAAAATATGTTTCCAGAAAAAATATATAATTAGGAAAAAAGTATCACCCTACTACAACATGTGTTTATGTTTATACGAAGACTACCTTTTGTATAGTACGAACGCATCGTCCGTGATTCTATTGTCTCTAAACGTACACGTAAATAGAATTGGCGCACTCGCAAACGTTTGGCGCATACGGAACCATAAGGCCATAATGGTTCCAATGGACAATTAACTACATTGTTTATGAATTACACGACCCTGTGCAAAATGTTGGGCATCTATTTGATATCACACAACGGTACCAGAACATATAATGATGTGTTTTCTTTGCCTGGTGGTCCTCTTTAAGATTCACGACACACGCATTAAGTACATAGCTCACATCATTGCACGTAATGCACACAATATAATCAATCATCTCCACACATTGAACAAGATCATACTTAATCCTACCATACCGTAAATGATTACTCTATTACGCACGATGGCGGTCACCTGTGCTTTCGCACCTAATCATTTTTTCCATCGACATATTTTTGTGGGTATAGTTATGTTTATGTAAATGTTATGAATATGATTATGTACTATATTAAAAACGCCGAATTTAAATAAGCAAACAAAACTAAACAATAAAACAAAAACGTAGCGAATTTGACGATAAGCTATGTATGTGCTTAAGCCATCAAGGACGATTGTTTCACATTTAATGTAAACACGATTTGCATTTGGTTAATAAGACCACATCATAAAATGCATCCAAACCGAACACAACAAATTAATTACCTCTTAAACAACTCCTCATAATTTCATAACGAATAACTGTTTCAAGATTTCGTCTTGCTAAAAATGTACATAATGTTATTTAGGATAACTATACAAAATATTTGTAAAACGGTAGCCATTACTTCATATGGTTGAGTAATGATAATCACATATTATAGACTGAATGCACGAATCTTAGTTAGATATGAAAGTATTAATACAATTAATGGCAATTCATGTACATGCATATAATGTATCATGAAATCCTACATGAAAGACAGAATAGCTGTAAGCCAATGGACAGAAGTGTAATGAGCGAACACTACATACACATAAATCAACATGCGCGTATACACATTTATACACACACACACACGTAATGGGGGTGTCACTCCGCCTTCTATTGCCACCATCCAAGAAACACAGCATGCAGGGTTCGAACCCAGGCCGATTTGTGCAAAGAGGAGAGCTCTGACCACTAGACCAAAACACCTATTCACTGTTTTTTCCCCACTGTTTATATCAAATTGTTGGGGGAAGGGGCGCGTCCCCCCGGTGTCCCCCCCCCCCCCCCCCAGTGGCTACGCCATTTGCTCGAGCCTGCTAGTAGCCAGCCAATCACCGCTAACATGCCAATCATCGCCCCTCTCATTAAAAACCAGCCGGCCGCCATGTCCACGAGGCAAATCGAAATCGCCGGGAAACTACTGCGAGAAAATTAACCGGCGCATCTTCCTGTGGCGGGGGCGGGAGGCAGGGGAGGTGGGGCAATCTCTCACTATATCTCCGTATTCCCTGCCGATTCTCTCTCGTGTGGTGTCCACATTTATTCAGAGTGTATGTTACCCCCATGTATGTACATAATGTACATAATAATTTTAGTTGAAATCGGACAACTTTGACATTTTTCCTCCCACCATTAGACCAGAAAACCTCTTTAAATTAAAGAAATAGAGTTAATTGCATTCATATTAAATATGAATATAATTTTGTTGTTTATTTCTCAACAGGGAATGGCAGTTATACTGAGGGCGTGAATTTCCAAAATGGTTGGGAATGGGGGGAGGGGGGGGGGGGGGGGGTATACACACTTTGACCCCCCCCCCCCGCCTCGTAGCTACGCCATCAGTACATACATGGTAGACTTCATTTAAGTTCAAGCGTATCGACCTACATGGTATTATTATAGCGATGAAAGGAACGCTGAATGATAGTAACCTATTTTAAAGCTATAGTTTATACTGTGCCAAATTGGAAGTAATTAATTCCAATAAACATGAATTTCAACGCCCATTATTTATCTCTCAGGGATTATAATTTGTAAATTAAATTCTGCGGAGCTGCAGCACAGCAACTTTGTTGCAACAGTTGAATACTACATAATTACGAACATTTCAATCATTCTGACATAACATTTTTAACGGATCATTTGAAAGAAGTTTGCCAAACCTATTTTTTTCGTTTAAAGGGACTTAGTTATAACATTGTCCAAATCCTAAAAATCCAAATGGAGTTCTAGCGGTTCCTTCATACCTTGTTGTATTCGTATTAACAATAAAAGCATGGGACAGGTTTCGGTTTTTCAAATTTCCCTTTCGTTAACAAGATATTTACAATTGAAGTGTTCAGATGTATGATTATCCACTGGATCGCCCAAACCGTGAGTGCAATGAGTTAGTGAATATCACTTTGCATTTGTGCTCATTACTCGGCAATATAAAGTCCATTTAACTTTAAATTTACACACAACACCTTGTGGACATAATTATCTGAGAACAACAATATACATTGTATCAATCACTCATCAATTTTTGCACATGTCAACAAAGTTACTAGATCCCTTTAACTACCCTATAACGGAGTCATGTTATGAATAGACAATTTGCGGAAAATCTTTTTTTCCGGTGGTGAAAGCCGTCTCCATTGCTGCATGCACAAAACTGCCCTAGGAGGATAAAACAACGGACATCACCTGACAAGGAACACATTCTACGGACAAGAAATGGGCACGAAACGTTAACGAACGGATTGAAAATGTTGCTCTCCGTCGGGCGTCCGTTAGCGCTATCCGGTGATATGTGACAGGGGCTTAACCAGTAGAACATTAAAGGGGAAGTACAGTTTTGGTAAGGCTTAGTAAAGAGAGTCCAATTTTGGCCAAACTGAATTTTAGTAAGCAAAACCTGCACCATTACATTACAAACTAATAGTTATAACTCCACCATGCTCAAAAGGAATACAAAATTACAAATAACTAAGTAAAAAGCCTGTTACAATATTGTGCATGTGATGTTATGTTGAAATAGTGAATAGATAGACAGAATATCAACACCTATCTAAAAAACACTTTTGTACATTTTTGATAAGAGGAAGCATTTTTAAATTTTTTTAACGGCTGGTTCAAAATTGTCGAATAATTGTGGGGCCCCACATTATTTTATTACGATTAAAAAGCCTGTTATCATTCAAAACGAGCCATTAAAACACAAGAGGCCTGTACTCTCTAAAAAAGTATTGGTTTTAACCCTTTTGCATACAAAATTATACATGTGATGTTTTGTTGAAATAATGATTAAATAGAGAGATCATCAACAACTATTTAAAAACCGCTTTTGAACAATTTTGAAAAAGTGTAAGCATTTTGAATTTTTTTTAAAAATCATTGAATAAATCTGGGGCCCAGATTTATTACGATCGGATATATTTATTGAAATTTCAGCTCTTTCTGAACCAATTTTGATCAAATAAAGTTTATTCTGTCATTCAAAATTGTATGCTCTATATTTCGTGCAGCGCCCTCTATATTAAACAAAAACTCAACTATCCCTTTAAGTTCAACTTTGAATCTTTGTGAAACACCCCCCATAGAAGCAAACACGAGATGCTGCGATGTGATGAGGGAGATAGAGGAAGATAGAGAGGGAGATGAAGAAGAGAGGGAGAGAGAGGATAGAGGAATGAAAGAGTTGAGAGGTGGGGACACGGGCGTAGCGAGTTACGTAATACCTATTCAACTGGGGGGGGGGGATGAATGAATAGATCATCCCCCCACTTGAATGGGTATCAATGTCATGTCTACGCCCGTGGGTGGGGACTACGTATGAAGAGAGAATGTGAAAGTGACAGAGCGAGAGAGAGGGGGAGGGGGGGGGGGGGGGGGGAGAGAGAGGGGAATTGAAAATACACACAAATCCACATGCGCATACATACAAATATACACACGCACAGTCGCATACACACACACAAAAACGCACATACACACAATCACACACATATTTACATACATACATACGCATAGAGGAAATTAAAAAAAGGAGATACCCTCACATACACACAAATCAACATGCGCATACATACACATGAATGTATATATAAATATATATACACACACATACAAAGTCACACACACACACACACACATACACGTACACATACATTCACGTACACACACACGCACGTGCACACATGCACACACATACTTACACAAACAGACAAGGGTATGCACACCCGCATACAAACTCGCACACACATTGTAACACACGGGCACACACAAAAAGCACGCGCCTACCAGTGACTATGATGATCACAAATATTTTAGAGTGCATTTCTAATATCATTTCGCATGATATCACATGATATCCAAATGATGCAACAAACCTTACCTAGAACTCTTACTAGCGGTTCTCACACACCCCGTTCTGTATTTCCCTTTCGTTATAAAGATATGTATGATTGCAGGGGCGTCGATCCGTTTTTGCGATTGGGGGGGCCAAATTTGAAATAAATTTCCAGAGTGACCACTGAGAGAGCTAAAAGCCCCACATTGGCATGCCCGGAAGTTTTATTATGCGCTCATTGAAAGTGTCTTGATGGCTCGAAGACCTGACTTTGGGGGGCACCCACATTTGGGGACAAAAATGGGGGTCCAGGGGGCGGAGCCCCCGGAAGCTTTTAGATTTCAGACATTTGAAACTCATATCATGGGTGTTAAAATTGTATAAAAAAGTGAACCTACTCGTAACGTATTTTTAAAGGGCATAGCGAGGAAAAGATTGAGCCTTGCATGAGACGGATCCACGTGATCTTGTATACTATAGAGCCATCGAGATAGTCTAGGGCATTGGGCTCCCATGAAACTAAGCAAAGGCGTCAACAACTTCTCAAAAGTGGAGGGGAGACATTGCGAGGAAGCGAAGCGACCGAGCGGGGGAGGGTGTGTCTCCCTCCCACAGTAGGGAGCATTTGTATTTTTGGGCGTGAAATTGTGCGATTTGATGCACACCTGAGACAGAAATTTCACGTAATATGAAGTATACCAAACATACATAATGACAAAGGGAGGGGGACAATCTCCTCCACTTTCAAATGTGGGGGGACATGATATTCCAATTTGATTTGCGTTCAGCGCATATGGACCGAATTGACTGAAAGATATATTTCAGATTATTTTATTTTCTGTGACGGTGTGCTATCTATAGATGAGGGTTTAATAAACTTCGTTTGAGGTGTGCGTTTGAGAAATTACACTGCCCAACACATTTCGAAAGGTGAGTTCCCGCAACCAAAATGAAACTTGCAATATGAGAAACTGTATGCGCGCGAAGCGCGCGGCAAAAAGGAGATTTACAGTCCTTTTCAAACTAAAAAACGGCTATTTTGAAGATTAATTATTGATAAATGTGTCTTTCCCCTATTTGGCATTATATCACTAAATTTTTTTCTTCCTCATTTTCGGAATTATTGGGGGGGCGAAATGATATGTTCGCCCCCCCAATATTTTCATTGGGGGGGCGACCGCCCCCCCCCCCCCTGCCCCCCAGGATCGACGCCCCTGTATGATTGAACTAGTCGGACTTTGAAAGTCTCTATAGTGTGTACAAATACAGTGCAATGTCGCTTTGCATTTGTATTCATTACTTGCATTGTCATTATTATGACATTCATTTACCATGCAATGTTCAGTGGACATATCACATCACAGGAATACACATTGTCCCTTCGTCTGATTTTGCACATGTCAACGAGGTTGTGGTGCGTTTATAAATCTAGAATAAGTGTTTGAAACGTGTTTAAGGCTAATTATGTTTCCCTGGTAAATATGAGCACCAATCTCGTTTTCAAACCGTAAGTACAGGCAAATTAATGGTGCCGTCACACCGAGCTACGCTTCTACTACGCTCTCGGACAATATCTGATCACAACCACTGGAATAGATCTGCAAAATGTCTTTTGTTCAATGGGGAATGAACAGGCATGCATGAAAAGATAATCTCCCATGCGTGAACAGATAATACCCCCTGAACAAAAGTTTAGATCGCGAAACCTCTACGCTTCTTCTACGCTCGTTTTGGACGTGTTCAGTAGAAGCGTAGAGGTTTCGCGATCTGAACTTATGTTCAGGGGGTATTATCTCTGTTCATGCATGGGAGGTTATCTTTTCACGCATGTGAGATAATCTTCCTACTCATTCCCCATTGAACAAAAGACATTTTGCAGAACGCCGCTCTAGCTACGTGTTCCTATTACACTTCGCCTCGCGCTTTCAAATTTATCATTGGGGATTAAGAGCGTAGTAGGAGCGTAGTAGGTGTGACGGGGGTATACGAGGGTAAACGAAACCATAATGGATGGAATTCACAAAAGAGGTTTATGTAAACCGTGGTTAAAAAGGATCTAGTAACTTTGTTGACAGGTGCAAAAAGTGATGCGTGGTTAACAAAATGTGTATTGGTCTGATCTGATATGTCCAGAAAGTAATGTGTGAAAATTTCAAGTTAATTGGATGTTATTTGGCCAAGTAATGAGCGAAAATGCAAAGTTATTTTCACTTACTCATTGCACTTACTTTGTACATGCTTGAAAAGGTCCCGCAGATAATTTAATATCCGAACATTTCAATCATAAATATCTTTTAATATAAATATCTCGAACGAAATGGAAATTTGACAAACCGAAACCTGTCCCATGCTATTGTTAATACGAATAAACAAGGTATGAGGGAACCGCTAGAATTCCAATTGGATTTTGAGGATTTGGACAATGTTACTAAATCCCTTTAAAACATGGTCTACATCTATTAAGTGCTGTTTGAAGAAAAGACAAACGAAAATCACATTTGCCAATTTCTCATGAAACGGCCGCCGGTGCTTGCTAACCATGCAGCACCAAATAAAATTCACCATCTGAAAACATAGACGTCCTATTTAACAACGCGAAGCTTTTAAATTGTTAACAACTAAAACAATTACATGTTTTCTCCATCAATTTACAATTGGCGTTCCATACTATATATGTACATGTAGACCATAGTTTAAACCACGGTTTACATAAACCTCCCTTGTGAATTTCAGCCAATCTGTTTGGGCTTGTATACACAGAATGATATAGAGAGTAAAGTCTAAATTGTATTTTTACATTTTTATTGGCCAGTCACCATGATAGTCTTCAAGATCATCGTCAAAAAAATATTTCTTAAAACAGAAACTATAAAACATTTAATTTGTTAAAGAAAAAACAAAATCATATAGCCTATAATCGAAATTTGCTTACATTCAAAAATCATATAGCGTATAATTATTATCATATTATCATAGTGTTACATGTCAAGAATATTACTTGTCTGAAATAAAGAGTAAAATCTTCAATATTGAACATGATAAATCATTTTTTGCATTTATTATGTTTATATTAATCTTCAGCAGTATAGTTTGATAGATCGCACCAACATATGAACGCTCGATACATATTCTATCGTATTTGGTGCAATACAATTATACATCATTGTATTTGATTTGATTGGGATTCATTTCCATATTAAACAAAATAATTATATATTTTTTAAACACGTAAGTCAACGAACAAACAAACAATAAACATGTAGTTATTAATTTAAAAAGTCCAAATAAAATACACGAAAATACAATTAACAATGTACATAACATAATCAATAACAAGTGCTGTTACATAACGTTAAATATGGAGGAACTAGTCCGAAAAATCAGCCAATGTTTCGAGGGTTCTCTCACGATTTTTTTTTTCTCACCCGTTCTCTACATGTGGTGGATAGTATGACGTCATGATATTAAAGGACCACCCTTAACGAAGTGGATTTTCTGCTTTACAAAAAGAAGCAAAGCCTGTAACATTACGTATGAGTTGATGTCAATTTGTATAGTACATTGTGTCTTAGCGTGCATTTAAATTCACCTTTCTATCCAATAATCACAGTTTTTTAACCGATTTAAATGATTAGCATAAATACATTTCAATACAGTGATTCTGGGCTAGAAAGGTGTATTTAAACGTACGCATAGACCTAATACATAGACACGTAAATTACTCTATAGTGCACAAACATTATTTACGGAGTAAATAATACGAGTCGAAAACACATCAATGGCAAAGTTTTATTGCTAGTCGAAAATATATGGTGAATATAAAGTTCCCCCCCCCCCCCCCCCATGCCCCAGGTGCTATGCCCCTGCTTTAAAGGGATCTATTAACTTTGTTGACATGTGCAAAACGTGATGAATGGTTGATACAATGTATACTGTTGTTATCTGATATATCTGGTATTGTGTGAACATTTCAAGTTAAATGGACATTATATGGCCGAGAAATAAGCAAACATGCAAAGTGATATTCACTAACACATTGCACTGACTTTGTACACGGTTTCAACGATCCAGTGGATAGTTTAACATCGTAACACTTCAATCGTAAATATCTTTTTAACGAAAGGGAAATTCGAAAAACCGAAACCTGTCCCATGCTTTAAAGGGATGGTTCGGACGATTTCAAAATTAATGTACCAGAATCTAACAAAATTACTCATTGATAATATATTTGTATCAAAAAAATATCAGGATGATTTATACTCTATTGTTTTGTGTCTGAAATTTTTGATATTCATCGTCTATTTTCTGTACGCTTCCGATTGTTATCACGTGGTCGCGTGACGCGCCAGCCTCACTTTGCTTTGTATACGTGCCTTCGCAGTTGTTGTGATTGCAAGATCACGTGACAAAATTCTAGTACACCCGGATCGCCAAACGACGTAGCAGCCGACGCTTTGTGTATAATGTCAATGGACCGTTTACTTCCTGGCATGACACCCGAAACTAAATGAAGATATTTATTCATGAATATCAACTCTATAACACTGTCATTGCCTAACATATATTGAGAACACTATACATTTTCAGATTATTCAAGAAATACGATAGTTTGTTTGAAATTCAAGGATATAACTCGAGTTTGATTGACAAAAATGACTCTCCTTTCTTCTTGCATGCATGCCTGCTGCGCCGTACATTGCACGCAAACGTATGCTGGTTTCGTGTTTCGTATAACTGCAGAACGAAATCAAGAACCCGATCAAACCCACATTTAACTACTAAGTATTCATTTCTGACAAACTTCATATGATTTCCACCTAGTATGGAATATCTAAAATACATTTCAATGCTTTTCCATACAAAGACAAGTCTTACCCTTCATTTGAGACTGTGTTTGTTGGCTTGTTGCACGGTTGTTGCAGTTTCCCGAGCGAAACATGTACGCACAATGCATACAGTGCTTGAACTGCATGCAGCTTGATTGCATGCAATGCAGTGCGCCGCCAGCCGTGTGATTATAAGTGGCATTCGATTTTCGAAATATGTTCATTAAAATTCAGTTTGTTGCATTACAATGTGACAGAAATGATCGAATTCGTTGGAAATGTTAGACAGATGTTGTTCTTTTTGCATAATTAGCACTGAAAGTGTCATGAAATTAATATTCATGAATAAATATCTTCATTTAGTTTCGGGTGTCATGCCAGGAAGTAAAGGGTCCATTGACATTATACACAACGCGTCGGCTGCTACGTCGTTTGGCGATCCGGGTGTACTAGAATTTTGTCACGTGATCTTGCAATCGCAACAACTGCGAAGGCACGTATTGGTAGCAAAGCGCGGCATCGACGTCACGAAAATTGCATGCTGGGACAGATCCCACTGGCGGCAGATTCGATCAAGAACTGTTACCTTATTTAGTCCCAAAGTGATTGTGAATGATCCAGTTGGTCTTTTTTCGTCGGGACAAAGGCAATATGTTGAAAAAATATTGCTTCTTTGATTGGTAAATGCTGGAAATCGTCCGAACCCCTCCTTTAATTGTTAATACCAATACAACAAGGTATGAGGGAACCGCTTCAATTCCCATTGGATTTTGAGGATTTGGACAATGTTACTAAGTCCCTTTAATCGTATAGTAATTTATATCGTTATTATACAAATACTGTTAGCCCTCAAAACGGTTTAGGGGCGCGTCACAATTATCACTAATCATTACCAAAATATATTTGGCAAAAGGAAAAGAAAAAAACGATTGTTATAATATCCAATTTGAAACTCAAATTTATAAAAACCCACGATTGTTCTGATTTGAGTTGGTATAAGATCACAGGAACTGTACTACAATCACATTACGTTTCACTAAGTTAGCCGTGATCTCCACCACGGTGGAAATCAACTCAACCATTTTAATAGCTTTCGTCAACATTTCATGCCCTGTTAACTGCCCCCCCCCCCCCCCGAGACCTAGTGGTATTATAGAGATAATCTCCACCGGTTACACGCAGTAAACCGATAAGAACGGTGTAAACGGTGATAACATTCTACTAGAGGCACGAATCTCTCAACCTCTCCTCAGGCCTGAGGAGCGGATATTTTCTAACTTGGGTGAAACGTAATGTATAAACCACATTACATTTGTATATATTCATTGTACATATTATATGATATCAGGCATAACGCAATTAAAGTCGCTTTTAAGAATTGAAGAAATAACCATGCATATAATAAATGACAACATTTTCATTAAAAAAAAAGAAATAATAGTTTTACATGATAAACGGACAATACGTAGTTGACATGGTTGAGCTGTTCGTAACAAAAATATGCACAATCAAATGTATATCATGTGTTGTTAATGCAACATAACTAAAATTATGTTTCTGTCAAAAGTACATGTAGGAAAATAATAAGTACAGCATAATGTATCATGAGAGCGGCAACATAAAAGAGTTATGTTTCTGTTAAAGATAACGACAATAACGACAGTACAACGGAATGTATCATGAATGTGGAATCACAACATACCAAGTAATGTTCCCGTCAAAGATAGAACAATAATACAGTACAACGGAATGTATTATGAAAGTGGAGTCACAACATACCAAGTAATGTTCCTGCTAAATATATGACAATAAGACAGTACAATGGAAGACATGCAAGTGGAGTCATTACATGTACGGGTGCGCTTCGTTATTCCGAAGGTTCGTTATTCCGAAGGTTCTTTATTCCGAAGGTTCGTTATTCAGAACACGAAAATTTCGTATACCTGAGGGTTCGTTAATCCTAAAATGAAATAGGGTTCGTTATCCGAACATTTGCTGCATTATTCCGAAGGTTCGTTATTCCGAAGGTTCTTTATTCCGAAGGTTCTTTATTCCGAAGGTTCGTTATTCAGAACACGCAAATTTCGTATACCTGAGGGTTCGTTAATCCTAAAATGAAATAGGGTTCGTTAATCCGAACATTTGTTGCATTATTCCGAAGGTTCGTTATTCCGATGGTTCTTTATTCCGAAGGTTCGTTATTCCGAACACGCAAATTTCGTACACCTGAGGGTTCGTTAATCCTAAAATGAAATAGGGTTCGTTAATCCGAACATTTGTTGCATTATTCCGAAGGTTCGTTATTCCGAAGGTTCTTTATTCCGAAGGTTCGTTATTCCGAACACGCACATTTCGTACACCTGAGGGTTCGTTAATCCTAAAATGAAATAGGGTTCGTTAATCCGAACATTTGTTGCATTATTCCGAAGGTTCGTTATTCCGAAGGTTCGTTATTCCGAGGGTTCGTTATTCCTAAGGTTCGCTATTCCTAAAATGAAATCAGGTTCGTTATTCCGAAGGTTCGTTAGTCCGAAAATAAAATCGGGTTCGTTATTCCGAAGGTTCGTTATTCCGAAGGTCCGTTATTCAGAGGACTAATGAACCTTCGGAATAACAAACCTTCGGTATAAGGAACCCGATTTTTTTCTCGGATAAACGAACCTTCGGAATAACGAACCCCATTTCGTTTTAGGAATAGCGAACCTTCTGAATAACGAACCCTCGGAATAACGAACCTTCGGAATAACGAACCTTCGGAATAACGAACCTTCGGAATAACGAACCTTCGGAATAACGAACCTTCGGAATAACGGACTGTAACCACATGTACATGTATCAGAGATGATGTGTGTCGTTCACAAGACTGGCATAAGGCTCGTAGCCGAGTCTCTCCATCACATCTATACAATGCTCCTCGACCTGACCAATCTCCAGTTCGCTGAGGTCAGACAACCAGCGCTTGGCCGTCGCCTTCGAGTTCTTGTGCGTATCGAAGACACCGGGATCGCTCTGTGGAGTCAGCGTATTCTTGATGACCCAGGCGCGCACGCCGTCGGGGAGCGGCAGCCCGACGAACCTGTAGAGATCCTCGGCAACCTTGACGGGCGTCTCCGCGAAGTCCTCGTACTTGAGCAAGTAGTACCTTCCGCGCAGCCAGTCTGTGACGTTGGCCGGATTCTGCAGGTTGGTGCGCATCCATTGGCACATGGTGGGGATGCAGTCTTTCGGTCGCCCTTCCAGACTGTTGAGACCGATGGGAGCCAGGCGGCCCTTCTCCGCGAACTCCGCCGTGTGCAGCTGAACGATATCCTGCCAGAAATTGAAGTAGTAGTCGATGCGCGACGCCGCCGCCCCGCGGGGATCTCTAACAAGATGGATGACCTTGACGTTGATCTTGTCGTCGACCACGAGGCGGCGGATGTTCTCGAGGTCGGCGCGAATAACCTTGGTGGCGATGCGGCCTTCGAAACGCAGGCAGAGTTCGGACAGCCACTGCGCGGAGGGGAACTTGCAGCCGGACGTCTTCTGCTGACACACCACTCGGTTGTTCTGCAGCCCGCCCCAGTTGTTGCTGACCGTCGCGAACTCGTCCGTGAACTGACACCCGGACAACCCCCGCAGGACGTCGGTCACGTAGTCGTGGATCTCGTTCGAGAACGGCGACGGGGGAAGTTTCCCCTCTTTGCGGAGCTGGTCCACCAGCCAGAGGGGCTCGAAGAGGTAGAATACATCCGGGTTCTGGTTAAAGAGCTGGCCGATTATGCTGGAGCCGAAGCGCCACTGTCCCATGATGATCACCACGGGTGGCGAGTCGTCTAGCACCTCGGCCCCTGGGCTACTCCCGCCGCCCGATTGGCTACTGAACGAACTCTCCATGTCGCTCTCGTAGCTAGAGAAAGATACGCTGTTCTCGTCTGCATTGTCAACGGTACCACCACCACCATCACCACCTGCTACTAATGACGCATTGCTGAACGTTCGCGTAACATCTTGAGATGTCATCGAGTCTCCGACGGCCTCATCGCCCACGTTAGCCCGTCTGAATTCTCGTGGTTCGCCCACGGTGTCGATGTAGTTCTTCGTCAGCAGGACCAGCGTTAGGAGAGCGAAGGCGATGGATATGTTGATACCCCATCCCGCGACTAATTTGCGCCTGCAAGCCGCTACCAAAGCCATCGAAGAAAAGATCCGCCGCAGCCAGTTCCCGAAGACAACAGGTTGTTACACCTGTTGGAATTGGTGAAATTCCTGTGCTGTGAAATCAGGATTGAAATAAAAATGATAGTGATGTGAATATTATAAGCAGTATTCCTTCGTTTGCGCGTGATTTAGACGTGGAACATAATATATGTCTTTAAAACTGGGAATAAATATTCCCTTTTTTCGAATACGAGTAATATTCCGTGGAAAACGAGCAACGACAATTCTTTCAAAAACGAATGATAAAACAGGCGTGGAACAATACCAGTATAAACTTCCAATAACGTGGCGTTGACAGTGTGTACCTTATTATAATCCGCGGAATCAGCACCCCTGCAAGTCAAGGGGATTACTGCGGAATCAGCTACCGCCACCACCATAAACGCAAAATCTTATCATCTTTCTATTTATCCTTTAAAACGGATAATATGATGACATCGTGTAATAAACCCATGAAAAACGACTAATATTTCCTTGTAATACGGTTATCTCACAATGATCGATCGATCAGTATCCACGTCAGGCTTCGGGTGTGCTTTGTTCCAGTAAATCACCCGCACTATACTAGGTAAAATTACAAAACTGCAGCATCGCAGATTTTTGTTGTTGATGATCACGTTTTGAAGCTAATTTATTCAAATCTTCTGCCGACAAGCGGACTGTCAACGCGCCATTGTATACATAACAAGGGGGCTGGGCCAACCGAATCTGTTTACCACATATTCCCACTTTTTCACAAAAAGGAGAAAAATTACGCGTTTGGCAAATATCCACAGCTGCTAATGCCTTGATGATTGTTCGATCGTGTACATTAAAAACACCATCTGTGCCCTCAGTGCCGGAAATAGATAAACTTTCACTGATGTTCAAATTAAAATACAGCACTTATTTTGTAGGAACACTTAACAATACATATAAACTGTCCAAAACAGAATACTAAATAACATAATCTGAGCTTGCGGAGAAAAAATAGGTCGATTTTCAATGATATTCGAGTAAAATACTACCATCAACGCTGTTTGAACAACTTACCCTTATATTGTATAGTGTCCAACTATTAACTGGGCACGAGTTGAAATAATATTGCGTAGACTTTCTCTGTATAAGCGATTTCCCCATGAAATGCGTTTATAATGACGTTGCCTGAAGAATAAACCACTCATGCTCCGAAAATCCGGACGGTTTAGTTGTTTTTACCAAGGAGGTTTATTCTGATCCACAAAATAATCCAGGGTTTCGTTCGAAGTTACAGCTGAGGAGTTTTTTTTATGTATTACGTAATCATTATTTAATGCTGTACAGTTATTGTGGACAATAAGACATTGCGTGCATATTCATGTACACTTAGGCCTATTTCGGTGGGTCTCTCAATACGCGATCAATAATATAATAGTGTAGTCCAGTAGACGTGAACGAAATAAAGTAAATCCCATTGATAGGTATATCCACTATTACATGTTGGCTACATGGGCTACGGGCTTGAGCGAGAGATGTAACGAAATCGGTTTATCTAAGTAGATTGTAATAGATAAAATAATTATATCCGTTACCAACAACCTCCAAAATCATTATCTCTGTTCTATGAGCATCCGGAAAATGGAATCTTTGAATTAATCACTGATGATACTGGACGATTGTCAATTTGACCATGTTGACCGATGAAACTGAATGTCCTTGAATTGTCACCATAAATAAAAAGCCCAGTAGATAGGACCACATGGTATCCACACGATAACATACAATCACATTATCGGTCTGTGATGCAGGTCTAAACGTGGTATGTCACTTTCACTAGCACGAGAGTCCGAAAGGGTTAAGCGTCTCCCGTTTCCAGGGTTACGAACCAGTGTCAAAATGCACCGTCTTCTGCTCTCTACAAATATAATCTTATAGGGAGTCGGAAATCATGAATGTTTGACTGAATTCCTTAACCGTGCCACACGCGTTGATAGTGAGTTTTTTTTATTAAGTCGAAATACAACATAACTGTACACGTATAACGTGTACTCCCATCCGAAGACAAAATGAAACACTACAGATGGTACGCATAATAGGGAATAATCTTCATTGATCCAGGGGACACTCCACTTCCGATGATTGAACAAGTTGCATAAGTAAGTTTGCATGGAGAATGAATGCATCACAAAAGCAAACACACAAGACACTTGTAGGGACATCGAGGAAGAGTGAGAGAGAGCAAAACAATAGAGAGAGAGAGAGGGGGGGGGGGGGGGGTTAAAGAAATTGGGAGGGATGAGAAGAAGCAAACCAGAAATGGAGAAAGCAAGAAGGGGGAATAGAGGGAGAGAAGAGAGAGACACGTAGACCAGTGGGAGTTGGGGAGATATAATGGAGAGAGAGGGGGAGAGAGTGTGGTGTCCTCGACTGGATCATCCCTTTACTCAATTTGCAAGACAATGCAGGCACATGGAGATGATGGCAGTAATAGCTTGTTACGTAATGTCTCTCGGTCACACATTCTCGTAAAGCCCTCACGTTTACAAGAGCCACGTACTGATGATATTATGTGTGTGGAATGCAACGAAACGGGGCCGTATCGGTGGCGATTGCGTGCCTGTTTCGTGGCAATAAATGTGCAATTCGTGACAAACACGTTGCAGCACGTGTGTTTGTATACCTGCCACTTACGGGAAGGCATAGCTGAAATTTTCAAAATGTTCGAATTCTTGCCATTCTGACATGGCTTTTTGGATACAACAGTGAAAAGAAGAGGTGCTGAGTGTGTGACGAGGCTAGTTCGTGGTTATACCGTGGCTATTCGTAGAGGAATGAAGTAATCATGGTAATGCTTGTTACGTAATGTCTCAGTCCCGTAAAGCCCCTCCCGTTTACAAGAGCCACGTATTTATATTTACAGTGTGTAAATGCAACGAAACGGGGCCATTGGGTGGTCGATTTCGTGGCCTATTTCGTGGCAAGTAAATGGCAAGTTCGTGACAACCACATGGCAGCACGTGGTTGGTATACGTGTCACTTACGGGAAGGCCAGAGCTGAAATTTTAAAATTTCGAGATTCTTCTGCACACGACATGGCTTTTTGATACAAACAGTGACAAAAGAGTGCTGAGTGTGTGACGAGGCTAGTTAGTGGCTATACCGTGGCTATTCGTAGAGGAATGAGAGTAATCCATGGTTTAATAGCTTGTTACGTAATGTCTCAGCCCT
>JBAMJV010012477.1:0-16139 GCA_037951105.1 Echinarachnius parma | reverse complement strand
AAATCTGAAACTTTCCACAACATTTTACATCAATAACTTGAAGTCTCTTTGATAAAATAAAATATTAATGATTTACTTCAGGGCTACAAATGGCTTTCCATAGCTGTTAGGTCCAATTTAGAGTTTAGTTCAACTTTGAATCTTAAGTGAAACACCCCCATCATCCATAACAACCCAGAATACAAAACCCAGACTTCCCACGGATAAAGTATAGAATAGCAGGAAGGGGTTTGGAAGACAGACCACACATATTATTCTACCTGTGAACTAGGGGAACTAGTTATAATTCTTTTCACAAAGCATCTTTTCTAACAATTTAAAACAATATCTAGACTGCATAGGGACATGTCTAACAGTTTCACCCGTGCCCCGTTGCAGAAAAGAGAAATGTAGATAGATGGAAAATTTGCGCATTTCATTTTCAGCCAATCAGATTTGTGCATTTAGTCACATGATCTGACTTACAATTAATTGCAACTTTACAATCGATTGCATCTCTTTCTATAACGGGGCCAAGAACACACAAGGTACACCAACAACTAAACAAGGGCAAACGGGACAGCTGAACTCGTATTGGGGATTTCACGAAGACTTATTATATATTCAAGGATGATTCCAGACTTCGATCAAGGCGAGATGGATGTAAAACTATAATTGTTCATCTTTCTTAACATTTTAAAACAATAACTAGACTCCGGGGACATACGTAACAGTTTCACAATAACTCACAAGGTGTATCAACAACGGAACGAGGGCTAACTGGACAGCAGAACTTTGGGAATTCACGAAGACCAAGGATGGTTTCACACTTCGATCAAGGCGAAATGTATGAAAAACGACATTTTTTGTTTAACAAAGCATCTTTCTTAACATTGTAAAACAATAACTAGACTTCGGGAACGTACGTAACAGTTTCACAAGAACTCACAAGGTGTATCAACAACGGAACGAGGGCAAACGGGACAGGTGAACTTTGGGAATTCGCGAAGACTTAGGATTCAAGGATTCACTTAATTCAAGGATTTCACACTTCGATCACGGCGGCGAGATGGAGAACAAATGAATACATAGATTATTGAATTGGACACCGACCCGACGCCGATGTGAAACAGTGTCAGTGGCGTGGCCAGTGTCGGGCAGAGACGGTGCACGCCCCTCGGGCAGCGCCCCCTACCTCGAAACTAAAAAATAAAAACTAATAAAATGTAAATTAATTGTTAGTGTAGGCATAATTATGCTTTTGCATTTGGAATCCCAATACAAATCACTCCCCGGATGTCTATGACACCTGTTTTTTAAATATATTTTCGCTACGCCTCGCGCTCAACACCTAACGCCCCTGTTTTTTTTGTTTTGCTTTTTTGTTATTATGTTCTTGCTTCGCGCCATGCTAACTATTCTTTGTTGAACAAATTAAAAGCACGAGCATGTATGTATGTCATGTATGTGATCTGGTTATCAATTTCAAGGGAACTAGTTCTTTGGACATTTTACTTCTTAGCCTATCTGTTTTATTCAAAAGTTGGCATACACGCGTGGTTGTGCCTTCGGCATGTTGGGTATTCTAGATAGTATGGGGATAGTATACGCTCCCATTTCACATCTATCACGCACCCCTATGTCAAGTTTTGACTACGATCCAATCAACACCTATGACGCCCCGTGTTTTTCAATTACTGGAAGTGGTACCACCCCCCCCCCCCCCCCCGGAAATATTCTTTGTTGAAATATTTATACTAAGAGCATGTATTTGACGACGTTATCAAATTTTAAGGTCACAAGTCCTTTCCACATTAACTCCTTTGATACTTTTAACAAAATATATTTTGGTAAAAACACACATATTTTGATTCCTTGGTTAATAACCATTTTACGTTACGCTCTGTTTCACATACATCACTCCCCCGTCCCCCGTGTCAGTTTTTGTCATCGCCCCTTTCCACATCTTAATGACGCCCGATGTTTTTCGATTTTCTTACTTCACACCTTCACCCGCCCCCCCCCCCCACCCCCCCCCCCAAGAAATATTCTTTGTTGAAATATGTACAGCATAACATGAGCATGAACGGTACGCATGTGTGGGGCTATCAATGTTAAGGGCACAGCTCTTCATTACATTAAACCCTTAGATTCCCTTTGTTAAATGTGGTATGCATGCATTTCGGTTCCACTATACATTACGCCTCCATTTCACATCCATCATCCATCACGTCCCAACCACGCCCCTGCTTAGTTTAGTATTTTAATTTGTAGGGCTGCGCCCCTAATGAAATATTCTTTGTTGAAATATAAATACCAAAGAAATGCATGTGACGAGGTTACCATTTTTAAGGCCACTATCCAAATTTACATGATTAACTCCTTTGATTCTGCTGTACACGCATTTTTCACAGACCTTATTATTCTGTTCTAGCACGGAGTCCTCGGAGGTTTAATGAAACATTGAATATATAACAAGTTTAAAAGAACACATATACATGTATAGGGAAACGCCAGTTGACGAAGTCAATGTTTGTTCAGCCTTGTGCTGCACGGAAATTGTTTCTTTCTTCTCATTTTGTTTTGCTGTTGTATGTGAATTTGTATAACGAACAGGTCTCATGTGATTAAAATTATCATATCGATAACAAAGCTTGGCTCTTGTTTTTTTTATGGCAACTCGGAAGCCCATGGTACCCTGCCTAGAATATTATAAAGAAATGAGAAGGTTCTTTTATTCTAAAGTTTGGAACAATGTGGTATCACAATAATTATGTACCTACATGGCGACATCCGGTCTAATTCCTTTTGTATACCGTATAAGCCTCAGCTATAAACAGAGACTGCCTAGTCTTGTACAGACTATTCCAAAAGTGTGTTTTTGTTTATTTGTTGTCGTTGTTGTTGTGCTTTTAATAATTTGTTTGTTTGTTTGTTGTTGTTGTTGTTGTTGTGTTTTTTGTGTTGTTTGTGTTTGCGGTTTTTTGGGGGGGTCTGTATTTATTGTATCAATCGGGGACAATGGGGAGGCCTAAGGGGGGGCTGCTACAGCTGTGTTTATCAATTGATTCCACAAGGGGGTAGGAGCAATTGGGGGATGTTAGAGGGGGGAAATATCACAAGAGGAGGGGATAATAACATGATCGCCCCATTTACTACCTCCTTTCCAGCTACGCCTCTGTTTATTAGCAAGTAACCTTCGCAAAGTGCTCATAAATTATCATGATTAGTGAGGACGGATATGAAAATAATACCATACATGATCTGTCTTTGTGATGAAGACAAATATGATAAAAGAAATAGAAACAAAAATGATGACTGAAATTTAAGCTCGCGTAGAACGCTCCAGGATTAATTGTCCTAATGAATTAACGCCGGGCATGCAAAGCGACCTTGAAGATGTACTGTATGATTTTTGTTTTAACATGATGAGGGCAATGATCTTTATCGATAAGTTTTGTACCCTTTTTTGATGAGTGTCTAATGATTAATTCTTTGCCTACTATGGTCACGATCTGTATGGCATCTATGATTTTAAGATTTGTTCCATCTACTAGTAATGTTTATAGTTCATGACATTCAACGATACAATCTCGAGTAGACGAACGAACGAACGAACGAACGAACGAACGAACGAACGAACGAACGAACGAACGAACGAACGAACGAACGAACGAACGAACGAACGAACGAACGAACGAACGAACGAACGAACGATTACATTCTTGCATGTTGTAAAGTAAGAGTAGACAAAACCCATAAATGTCTATCTTAAATATAGCAAATCACGATATAAGACACAATTACTTTGTACGTAAAGTTAAGATGTGACGAAACTCCGCTACATGTCAAAGCGTCAGTCATGTAATGATTGGAACTCCACATATATTTCAATTCTTACATCCATTTCTATTGTCTATTATCAACCTTTCACACACACCAAAACAATTACAAAATCTAGGAACATAAAACATGTAATAATACATTTCGTGCACCAATAACAGTTAGTATACTTGCTCTATATGCCTATAGTTTCGATGGAAAGTTATGTTATATATCATTACTATATAAAAAGAAAGGTACAAATTCGAAAGGCACGTGAAAAAACACACCGTATCTTTTTACCGTAGAGAGCATGGAACTTGTTACATTATTATCTGTGTTAATTAGCCATTTGAAATTGCACTTTTCAATACAATGAAAGAGGCGTCATTTCACTAAGCGATTATATATATGATGCCAAATATATAGTTGAAGGCTATGCACTGTACATCGCTAATTAATTGGTTAGTGAATTTCAGTTCATGACATAGTGAGAACAAATATGCAAATTGGTGATTATTAATTCATGACTTTTAAAAAAGATGTACATGTATTTTGCTTCGCATAGAGACTATACTTGATTGGTTACATAATAGGTTCAATCAGAAAATTATGTCAAGAAACTTTATACTATATTGGTTATTTTTTGATTCAGGGTTATTATCAGATGCATTGCGTTTGCAATACACTGTTCCATCAGCATGTATAAACGGGCATAAAGTCCTCTTCCTTGTTTTATTTAATTAGTGGTCCATATTTCAAATACAAATTTACTATGAAATGAATTAAGATATTCCAGAATTTCACGATATTGCCTCAAAATCTTTGCCCTAACATAATTATCTATTCCTATACAAATTAACAATTGTACCAAACGATGAGAAGTTTATTCCCTAAAATGAATTGATTTCTTCTCGAATATTGATGCTTTCTATTGTCGGGGGGGGGGGGGGGGGGGCGATGCAGCTTCCCGATTCCTATTTCGTCCGCATTATCTTTATCAGTCTGTATACTGTAGGAATGTTTATTTCTACAGATCAATTAAAAACCGCAATATTGCAATGTTTAATTATACAACTAACCAGAATACTCTAGAATATCGACATGACGTGCAAAGTTAATTTATATATTTACAGTGTGTTACTCCACAGATTCTGACATATAACATCGCTGCATTGTTATTTATTTGTTTAATCTACATGTATATCTGTATATAGTTGGTTCTTAGAAGAGCGCCATAACTGGACGAAATGGGTGTTGGTTTTCTCGTGTGTCTTCTATTTTTAGTGAGTACATTACAAGAACAAGCTGCCATGTAAATATAATTATCATGGCATGACGATTTCACGACAAGGCTGTCTCACATTTAACAATTTAAATTTTCAACTTCGCATACGGTTTCCCAGAATTATTGGCTGTAAAATATGGATTGAAAATTCTCCGCTTGAACATTAAACTTGTTGACCGACCTAGTAAGAAATAATGTACATGTATACAAAAACAACACACTTAACCAATTTTTACATATTATTTCAAAAAGCAGCTACGGTTATGAACTGGATCATGGCATTCAAGATAAAAGTTAATGGAAGCATCATTCTGTTTCTAAAAGTAAACTCCCGCCCGCCCCTGGATTCCAGGGACGCATTGAAGGAAAAAAGAACAAGAAAGAATTTATACCTGTACGCATATATACTCACAAAAGTTGCAAACTACGGACAATGACAATTACACTTTGGGCATCTGGGGCGTACAAGTACGGTAATGTAATTAGGAAATACAAATAGGCTTAATGGAGTGAGTAACAAAAATACAAAGATGAAAGGAGTGACGGGAGGAGGTGAAGAAGAAGTGGGCATGTAGTACCGGAAATTACAACAAAGATTACGACTAGACTTTCGGCCCTTTGGTTGAAAACCATTTCCCTCTGGGATCATCCTTCACCCTTTCTCCAAAATGGAGTCGAAGAAGGCGATGATGATGATGATAATGAAGGAGAAGACGGTCAGGAGGATATGAGGATGATGATGACATTTGAGAATAAATGGATGATGATGAAAAAGTAGGGGAAGATGGAAAAGATGATGATGATGATGATGATGATGATGATGATGATGATGATGATGATGATGATGATGATGATGATGATGTTGTTGATGATGATGGTGATGATGGTGATGATGATGATGATGATGATGATGATGGTGATGATGATGGTGATGATGATGATGGTTATGGTGGTGGTGGTGGTGATGGTGATGATGATGATGATGATGATGATGATGATGATGATGATGATGATGATGATGATGATGGTGATGATGGTGATGATGATGATGATGATGATGATGATGATGATGATGATGATGATGTTGTTGATGATGATGGTGATGATGGTGATGATGATGGTGATGATGATGTTGTTGATGATGATGATGATGATTATGATGATGATGATGATGATGATAATGGTGATGATGATGATGGTTATGGTGGTGGTGATGGTGATGGTGATGATGATGATGGTGATGATGATGATGGTTATGGTGGTGGTGATGGTGATGGTGATGATGATGATGGTGATGATGATGGTGATGGTGGTGATGGGGATGGTGGTGGTGGTGTTGATGGTGATGATGATGATGATGATGATGGTGATGATGATCATGATGATGATGATGATGGTGATGATGGTGATGATGATGATGACGATGATGATGATGATGATGATGATGATGATGTTGTTGATGATGATGATGATGATGATGATGATGATGATGATGATGATGATGATGATGATGATGATGATGATGTTGTTGATGATGATGGTGATGATGGTGATGATGATGATGATGATGGTGGTGATGATGGAGATGGTGGTGGTGGTGGTGATGGTGATGATGATGGTGATGGTGGTGATGATGGTGATGGTGGTGATGATGGTGATGGTGGTGATGGTGGTGATGATGGTGATGGTGGTGATGGTGGTGATGATGGTGATGGTGGTGGTGATGGTGATGATGACAAATAAGAAGATGATGGAGAAATAGAAGAAGATGATGGAGAAGATGATAATAATGCTTCGTGCAGGTGATGTTGCTGATGATACTGCTGCTGTTGCTGATGATGGTGTGGTGATGATGATGATGATGTAGGCGACTGATATGGCAAAGGAAGAGGAAGAGGGGAATGGGATAGAAGCAAGTAAAATACATGAAATAGGGAAACGCGGGGTATCTGGATGAGTAGAAAAGTATGTTACAAGAAGGAACAAAGGGTCAGTTGGGGTTTGCGGGAGATTCAACAAACAAACTGTCGCATTTCTATTCAACCGGTTCGAAAATGCTTATACCACGAGGGATGCGACCGAATTGGCATTCGGTATTATATAATTTCCATATAGTTATTAAATCGTCCATCTGGATTCTGAAGGCAATTAATTATATTAAAGGGATCTAGTAACTTTGTTGACATGTGCAAAAAGTGATGAAAGGTTGATGCAATGTATATTGTTGTTATCTGATATGTCCACAGGGTATTGTGTGAAAATGTCAAGTCAAATGGACATTGCATGGCCAAGTAATGAGCGAAAATGCCAAGTGATATTCACTAACTCACTGCACTCACTTTGTACACGGTATCAAAACTCCGGGGGAGTTTTTCTTCTCTGAATACTTCGATCGTACATATCTTTGTAACGAAAGGGAAATTTGAAAAACCGAAACCGGTCCCATGATTTTATTGTTAATACGAATACATCAAGGTATGAGGGAACCGCTAGAATAAACATTTTATTTTGAGGATTTGGACAATGTTACTAAGTCCCTTTAAAGAAAGGCATGAACACAATGGACAACGCGTCTCCTTACAAAACCTGGAGGGAAGGGACATCTGACATGATTTACCAAGATCCCCAAGATTTACCAAGGTCAATAAATCTTTCACCAACAAAACCTCACACGAGTACACACCATTGATGTAAAGGTATGCACAGAATTTGAATTAATTTGTTAGTTGTGAGCAAAAGATTTCCATTCGTATTGGTGCCAAGAGCATCCAAGTGTCAAACTTGGAAGATACGGACCCCTGCAAGATGTAGGTAATAAGTTATACTAGTAGTTTCATACCCTGAAAAAACATTATGATTGATCCACTATCTTTAAAGTTATCATTGCAGAAAGTCCGATTGTAATTTTTTTGGGACATACGGTACATGGCCGTTGCATGACAAAATCATTTTTTGAACGATAACTCATATTATATTTTTGCCACCAGCCTTTATACCCGTCGATAAAATATTCATAAGCAATTAAACTACAATCAATGGAATCGCACATCGCTATACACAATAGACCGGTTTGGTATAAAAAATGATTAGAGTCTGTACAATGCATGTGTACTTCAAGCATGTGTAATGCCTATAGTTACCAGTTACGGTATTCGTTCACTCATTTTTTAGATAATACAGTTATTTTGTTTAAACTTTAAATTTGCTGTTTGTATGTTGTTGTTTTTAGTTTTTTTACTGAGCAAGAAATGTTTTTTAAAGGTCCCCGAACATGTATATGCATGTCATGGAACCTTTAGGGTAGTCGGGCTGTATCTGGTGTGACATGGACAAAAAGCGACGACTTTATTTCTTCTCATTATTTGTGTTTTCATCCAAGCGAGCAATTTCAATTCAAACTTCTTTCTTATATCAACCAAGTTTAAACTAGTTGTGTCACGTTTATAGTTACGTCACAATGAATACGTCATTGTTTTCTTCGCATTGTTATTCATACAAAAAAGACAACTAATCAGTTTGTCCGTGAAATGTTTACATCCTGCACAACGAGCATAAGCACTTAAAGGGATAGTACATAGTTCGTGTCAAACTTCTTTTTAGTAACTAAACATTCAACGGCTAAGTTACAAATCATCCGTTAACACAAGCGGGTGCCCTCCAGACACCGGAAAGTTTCAACCATTTGTAGATCAAAATTTGTGAATGTGAGGTTTGGTTAAAATAATTATTAAATAGAAAGATCATCAAATATCATTATAAAGCCACCTAGGTGCATTTGAAAATATGTAGGCTTTAAAATTGTTTTAATTAGATTGTCGAATAATGTGGGTCCCCCATTTATTCTAAACGAATATATTTATGAATATTTCAGCTGTTTCTGAACCGATTTCAATCAAACAAAGTTTCGAGTGTCTTTAAAATTGTGTGCTTTATCAAATTTTAAACTTTGTTTTTCATTACCTCACAATACAATTATTTATTGAAGCACCCTCTATACCAAAAACTGAACTTTCCCTAAATTATATGAATAGCCCATCTAACTTGATTGATCTTTCATCCTTGCTATATACTGACAACCAAGTTACCAAGTACTATAAACGTCAAAGCGGAAACACAATTGGGGTTAAAGTTAATTAATGTAAACGAATTAAAACGAGACATAACCGTGACAACAAGCAGACAAATAATTACGTTAATGGACGAAGGAAGCGAGACACCTATAATTATACAACCGATAACTCATTATTATGACAGTCAAGGCCATACCGATACAATGGGCGCAATAGTTCTGAAAGGGGGGGTATGATAAAGTGTCTCCTTGGTTCGGGAGATTTCGCTTTAGAACGAAGTGATGTGTGTTACGGTTCGTCAACTTGAATATATCCATGCAGTCACGTATCTCGATCAAGGTACTTCCGACCGCGATCAATAATTCAGACAATCGTGTGTGAATTTAGTTACAAATAATCATCAGAATGAATCAATTCAATTGAACCAGCGCTCAAAGATGATTTTTAGAAGTCCAATGTGTGTGCATGAAAGAAAATTAGTTTCAGGAGTCAATTTAAGTTTACCGGAAAGTTACTTTAAGAAAGTCGGAGTTTCCAGAAATAATGATCAGAATGTGAAACATAACTATGGAAATAAAAACTAGTCTGCTTGTTCATATCAAGGATTGACATTTGAAGGGATCTAGTAACTTTGTTGAAATGTCCAAAACCGATGAATTGTTGTGATCTGATACGTCCATTCAGTAAAGTGTGAAAATGTCATGTTAAATGGATATTACATGACCAAGTAATGAGCGAAAAGGTGATATTCCGTTACTCACTGCACTGACTTTATACACAGTTAAAACTTTCTAGTGGACAAATAAAAATCTAAACACTTAAATCCTAAATTTCTTTTTAACAAACTTGAATTTAAGGGAAATTCGGAAAGCGATACCGGTTCCGTGCTGCTATTGCATGGGGTTATACAAATACAACAAGGTATGAATGAATTACAAGAGTTTTAAGTAAGATTTGTGGATTTGGACTTTAAAACGATCAGTCTATATGAAGAACATGACAGTATAGATTGCATCGCGGAAGTTGTTTTTTCCGCGAATGTGATGGATTTGAAATAACAATTTCGATCCTTCTTTGAATTCTAGACACACCTGCCTCTCACAGACCACAAGAGGGGGCCGACGTGAATTAACAACTACGTCAGGTTTTTTCCAAGAGAGAGACCCAAGAGATCGGGAGAAACAGCTCGATAACAAAAACAGGATATTTATCTGATGTCCAGTCGTTCCCCCGGGGGGGGGGGGGGGGAGGAGAGGGGGGGTTAAAGGGGGTGAAGGACATGGGATGAACAGGGTAGACAGAGGAAAAGGAAACATGAGCGAAAAAAAAAAAGAGTTGAGAGTCAGATGGCGTAGCGATGGGGGGCACGGGGGAAGGAAAAAAAAACAATACGAAGTACCCAGGGGGCAAACCACCATTTTTTAAGGATTTCAGCTTTTGCCTGTTGTAAAAGGTTGGCCACCAGAAATGACTTCTAGGACCTTCTAGGATCACAACCTAGGTGGACAACCTCGCGAACTAGCTACTGGAAGTCCACAGGATGAGTTTCAAGAAAACCATACCTAACATGCCTAATGCACTAAATAGTGTGTTTTAGCCCTAGGGGTCATGAATACCCAGTCACACATCTTGCACAATTACACCACAATGCATGGTGATAAAAGCTTGTTATTTCATGGAGGTCTTCTCTAGAGTCTTGCGCATCATTTGATACCAAATTTGAGCATATTTCATCTTTGGTTACTGTGTCACACGTCGTTACAACGTGATGTGTCACACATGGACGTGAAATTTCGAATACAGCGCTTATGTATGAAATGCATATGTATGAAATGCTATATTTTGATCTTAAAAACTTAATTCGATTTGAAATACCTATTAAGAGAATTATACAATGACATCAACTATGTAAATTAATAAATCAATACAAAACAAAAGCAATAAAACAATCAAATACATAAGAATATGAGTTGTCAATGTATTCATTTGTTTAGATTGCGATAAAATGATACAAAATCCATCTATAACTTCATAATTTGAATCAGATATGGATGAGGTGTGTATGTGTGTGTGTGTGTGTGTGCGTGTGTGTGTGGGTGTGTAGTTTGTGGGGGTTGGAGGAGGTCACAAGACCATCCGTGGACTCCAAAAAGGCTTACATGACAAGTTCAAAGCAGAGTCTCTTACTAGTTCTTAAATGAGGTACATTATGAAGCTTGGAAGAGGGTACTATTATTAAGGATTGACCTCGGAAGTCGCTTATAGGATCTTCTAGGAACACAACCTGTGTGCAAAACCTTGCGGACTATCTGCTGGAAGTCCACGTCAAGCGTATACTGAAAAAAAAAACTGTCTACACCAAACCACTCATCTCTACCGAGTTGAAATATATGCTGCACCTTCATACATCATGATTTATGTCGTGTCATAGGGGATGAAGAGCTGTAGTCGAGGTCATGGCAGCAGTGGTAACCAAACCGTACACAGCAACATCACATTCCCTCAGGAACATATCAAATGTGCAGTGTTCCAGTCAAATAAAACCTTACCAACGTGAAAAGGGGGTGTCTGAAGGCACTAACAGGGTATTATTCCAGTGAGAAGAAGAAGACAAGACTTATGACGCTCAACACCTTTTACACCTTAACAAGAATCTCAAGAAGAAAAGAGGAAAAAACAGCTGCCCCAGGCAATTGCAATGAAGTTCTGCGCATGACACTGATTTTTGCTAGTGGTAGACAGCTTGACATGTATGACTTTATAGGAAAAGCATGAGTTCAAGGAACCCGGCAGTAAGTGAAGTGGTAGGAAGACTAGCCTAGTGAAGTTCTACAAGAGGAAACCAAAGTGCCAAACCAAATGTTTCTGATTTGCCTTAGGATAACAGAAAGAACAGCAGTGGTCCTTTCACAAAGGTGAAACATGTTAAGCAATTCCAAAGCATGGAACCGCCTTCTTCATGTATAGGAACAGTTATTCTGGCACCATTTAACACATCAACATGATATTGTCTAACCGAGGCTTGCTGTGTAGTTGACACTAGAAAGGCTTTTCCATCATTGAGGGACTATCCAAACTCTGTACATGATGGAATGTTTGGCTTGGGAATGTGCGCATTTTATCAATGATGGCATGAGAAGCTCGTTTGAGACAAAGGAGAAAAGCGTTGATCTATTTAGGAGGCAGTAGCTTCAAGAGAGTTGACTCGTTGTTCAAGAACTTTTCAAGAACTTTTAAACTCTCAGTTTTCCCAGATCGGAATCCTTAAACTGGTCTGCTTTGGTGTTGTACACATCCATTGTGAGTTCTCGTGTCCGAGTGATACTGTCATCTGTTCAGGCATTGGCAGGGTGTTTTTTTACCATCAGTGTCTGTATGTTCCGATTCTGGCTGTCCTCACCCACAGCTCTGAGAGATCAGTGAGACGTGCTTGTGACGTCAGTGTCATTGGCATGAATAACTACTCTGTCGACTCTGTTAACTACCCTGTTGTAGAATATGTACAATAAGACCCTTGTAACAGCCTCTTCATGCCTGTTGTGTAGATCCAAGGCAGGAACCTCCAGAGAAGACCCCACTGTGATAGCAACACTCGTGTCTTTTTCTTTGAATCCACCACCAATGTACAGATGGCTTTGACCAAGCTAAGGTTCAAGCTGTCCATAATAACACCACCTTTCACAGGGTAAGCTCAAAATATTTCTTTTGGTAGCTTGATATAGTGAAAAACTCCTGTGGATCAGGAGCTGCGCATTTCCCACTGACTTCATAGATTTTGGCTCATTTGGACAGGACACACCTCTGTTCCTGTTCAGCAGACTTCAGGATGGCCTACAAAAGTGTATGATATCAGTACCGAAAGTAAATTCTTCCAGCAACATATTTGCGTGCCATTCAGTGACTGCTTCAAATGCTTCACCTTTATGAGATGGCCAGTGACATATGGCGCACATTGCATCAACAACCACTGTTCTTTTACAGTTCGGTTGTCATTGACATTGACTACAACCTTTTTATCCCTGATGACACGATTCTGACCAGTGTATAGTGTGGGTTGGATGAATGGAGATGCGGCATAAAGGGAGCATACACTTCAACTCTGTTTGTAGAGATGGCTGCATTTAGTGGGTTTTCTTGTAGATGCTTTTCAAGTTCTAATTCATGTGGACTTCCAGCAGCTAGTCCAACTAGGTTGTGTTTGTAGAAGGTCATTTAAGTCATTTATGTGGGCCAACCTTTAACATGAGCCAACTATGTTCATGTCTGTTACACCTCCTTTGCTAGCTTCACGATGTAACTCCTTTAGACTTAGAATGAGACACGCCCTAAAACGTGTCATGTAAGCCTACAGACACACAACCTTGGTGGGTAGACCTCGATTATAATTATTTTTGGAGTTCATTGATAAAAGGCTGGTCTTTTGAACACCCCCTTCCCTCCTCCCGTGTATCTCATTCAAGCGATAAGCTTAATATGTGATTTTGTGGATATATTTTGTGTCATTTGATATAGTAATTTAACCACATCTAAACAAATAATTACATTAACAACTCATATTCTTATGTATTCATTGTTTTGTATTGCTTATGTTTGTTATTGTTTATTAATTTACATACTTAGTTTCATGATATCATGCTCTTAGTAGTTATCTAAAATGCGAATTACGTTTTTAAAGATTGAAATATAGCCTATTTTTCATTTATAAGAATTAAGTTGCCTTTTATACATATGCGCTGTATACAAATTTCACGTCCGTATGTGACGATCACGGTTGTAACGACGTGTGACACAGTAACAAAGATGCAATATGCTCAAATTTGGTATCAAATGATGCGCAAGACTCTAGAGAAGACCTCCATGAAATAACAAGCTTTTATCACCATGCATTGTGGTGTAATTGTGCAAGATGTGTGACTAGGCATTAATGACCCCTAAGTCTAAACACACGATTTAGTGCATTAGGTATGTGGTTTTCTTGAAACTCATCCTGTGGACTTCCAGTAGCTAGTTCGCGAGGTTGTCCACCTAGGTTGTGATCCTAGAGGGTCCTAGAAGCCATTTCTGGTGACCAACCTTTTACAACAGGCAAAAGCTGATAAACCCCTTTTGCCCCCTGGGTAAAGCATATGGTGATTTTTTGTTGAAAAAAAAGAAAGGAATACATATGGTTTGGCCCCCCCCCCCCTAATCAGTCCGACCACGCTACGCCACGGAGAGTGATACAAGTAGTAGAGGATGATGATAAGTATGGATAGAGGGAGAGAGAGCGTCTGATGACATAATGTGAAGGGATGAAGAGAGAGGGGGAGGAGAGAGAGAGAGGGGGGAGAGAGGAGAGTGGGGGGGGGGGGGTGAGGGAAGAGGGGAGCGAGATCCAACAAGAAGATGCCTGTGTTGTTTTTGTCTAACTTTTGTCTAAGTTGAACAAGGGGACCAGGTAGGAGGTGAAAGCCTTTATGTGAACGATCTTCTCAATGCCGATGAGCCGCTTGGAAGGAATGCTCCCCAGGGAGTGTAGATTGTGTGCACAATGTGTGCTGGTTTGCATTGTATCCTATGACCGGGGTAATAATAGTGTAAAGCGCTTAGAGATAATATTATATCATATGAGGCGCTACATAAATCAAACCTATTATTATTATTATTATTAATAACAAACCTAGATACACATTAATAAGCACATTGAACATTTCAAAATAACACAATATTAACGGAAATCCCTTAAACATAAATATAAATAACTTTCTAATCTGCCAATAATCGACATACCCATACAAAACGTCCGATATACTTGTTTATGTTTTTCCGCAAAATATATATCCATAATGTTTTGTAAGTTGTCAAAATGCTGAGAATAATAGGCAATGATTGTTTACTGTTTATCGTCACCGTAAGGATGAAATGCGTGTCATTACGTTGTTATGGTTCTAATATAGGATATTATTAATACATTTTTGTCCAATTATCAGCGCATATCTATAGCATTTCGTAGATATATACATTGCACATTAAAACATTAGAACATTTCTCGTTAGGCGCTTGTGATAACTTAAAACATTAGGACATTATGTACCTCTGGCGCCTGCGACGATTTATCCTTATGTTTAATATATCCGAAGAAGAATATTTTTAGAATAATTATAGTTATAAATATAATTATAGTTACAAGTCTAGTTTTCGTCAGAAAAGTAATTAATTTTGTGAAGTAGTTTGGACAAACCAACACAGTTTTGTATATTTATTATTATTATTATTGTTTAATTATTATTATGTTTTCATATTATTATTATTATTATCATTATTTATTTTTGTTTTATTTATTCATTATTATTATTTTATTTTTTTGGGGGGGGGGAGTAGGGATAATGATTCCCATGAAGGGGCATATTGCAAAGAAATTACAGATAATATTTGTTATCACTTTATTTATGTTGTGGTTCCAAGGGGACAGAATAGGCTCTGACGGGGAGAGGGGTGAGGGGGGGGGGGGGGGGGGGGGGCACGTGCACCCTGCCCCCTTAGCCATGCACGCCATCGGCTGTAGATTAACAACAACAAAAATGATCTACAATAGCGCTCGGTAATTGTGATCTATAGTATTTTATTCGCTGTTAGACGTGATTGATTGACAGGTGATTGTCCATTTATGGGAACACGTCTCGTAGTAATTATTGTCATTACAATGTTGTTCTTACGCACGTCACTACATGCACGTGATCAGTATTATTTACTCGTTGTATGAACGAAGTAATTTGTTCTGATTTAATATTGAATGACTATTATTGATGAATTAACTACCTTTTCAATGGATATGTTACATCACTCTCTCATCGTGTAATGTATAATAATCAATGAAATAATACTGACAATTAGAGCAATGACGTAATAATACATATTATAAGATAATGCCCAAAAATAACAACTAGGGGTTTTCAATCACATGATGTGCCGTCTCAAATACAATAATTTGTTTGTAATAT